>JAECWM010000286.1:1247500-1436666 GCA_018150695.1 Drosophila oshimai
CATATTTCCACTCGCTTATTGTTATTATTATTATTTTTCAATGCGAATAATGTTATTTAATCTAACAACAAAGACTAACGCCTCCTTACTTTTTGATTTCTTTGATTTTTGTCGTCCTGCCTAATTCCTTATCTGCTTGCTGCTGCTCTTTTCTGGCTTTTTGCTCGCGTTGACCGTCAGCCGAAGGACTGCCTGTCCTACTGAAGCGCCATTCCTCGGCAGCTTTGCCTCGTAGTCGCTCTCGTTCGCGTTCCTCGTACCTCGGTTCTGGTAGCTCTTTCGCTTTTCCGAGTTTCGCCTTCCCACTCCCATTCTCCCACAGCATTTGCACTGTACTGTGTGTTCACACACACAACAAAAGCAGTCGAAAATTCCTACGCATTTCGCTTATAGCCCATCACTGTTTGTGTGTGTTTGTGTGTGCTGTAGGTTAGGCACACGCACTATTAAGTTAAAGCTCACCAAGCTTTAGGCCCACAGATGCGGCCAAAATAAAAACAAGATTATCTGCTACTGTATCTATTCATCTGTAGGCTGTTTGTGTTTTTTTCTTATTAAAATAATTATAGCTTTAAAAGCTTTTAAATGTTACAAAAAATTTTTTCGATTGGTATTTAAAACGGTTTGCTTTTTAAAATGCATTGTTATTTTGGTTACTTTAAAAAAAACAGGAAGTTTTTTGATTTTTAAAAATTAATATCGGAGTCCCACGCATCCTTATAAATTTAAAACTCGTTTGTTTTTGGTAACAAAGAGCTGTTAAATTTGTTAAGGTATTTCAGTTCAGAGTTAGCTAACACATTTTATGGTTTAATTTAAAAAACAGTTTCCTTTTTTTTAAATGGAGTTAAATAAATTTGAGAACTAGTAACGTGGTCGCAACTGTATTCGTGCAGATAGTTTTATCAGAAAGTCCGCGGCTCAAATGTCAGCTGTCGGAGGTGCCGTTAAAATATAAAAATTCCTCATTAAAGCTGTAATTACAAAAGAGAAGAATACAAACAACTTAGAACTAGTAGTTTATTGCGTTATTTTTTAGGGTTTTCTGAACTAAAATACCTCTAGAGTCAAGGGGTAATGGATGGTTATCACTCCCGAAAGCTGCCCTAGAGCAACCACAATGGCCGGACTCCCCGACACCCACATACACCGATAACGCCCCCATCCCTCCAACTCCAATCGTTTGACGTAGGTTGACAGCTGTTTGCGCTGGCCAAACTTTATGGCTATTGATTTTGGTCCGAGTCCCGAATCCCGAACCTGGACGGGCGCAACAGTTTGAAAGTCGCAGCTTTCACTTTCGTGGCCCGAGACCGAGGAAAACGAGGAAAATCTTGTGTGTTGCCCCACTGCGCCTGTCCGTTGCCTCTGTGTTAGTGTGTCGAAAAGGGCGCCTGCGCTGGCTTTTCGTGTGGAAAAGCGGAAAAGCTTATTTGCAACAACAGCCTGTTGCCGACGTAGGCGGCTCTCGAAGGAAAGCTGTTTTCCCCCCCACCCTTCTTCCCACTTCCAGGTGGTGCCGATGCACTGGAAAAGGACCTCTTAAGGACTCTCCACCCAGAAACCTAGACAATGACCGTGCACATGCCTAGACGTCGCAGTGGGCTCTGCAAATTAATTTGATCACTCGTCTAAAAAGCGAGTGCTGCATGCTAATGCCGCTTTAATGAGTTCTGTTTCCGCCTGAACCGACGGGATTATGGGAAAAACGGCAAAAGGGCTGTTAACGTTGAGCTTTGCACTTTGGGGTTGGGGTTAGTGCTGGTTTTGCAACAGGTTGCTGCCAATGGCATCCGGTTTTCATTCTGCGGCCATTATTATTCGCTGGATGGGAAGCCATTTTGTATGGAAAGCAGGAATGTAGGCAATGGTAAAGGGCTGAAATAAAATGCTGCATACTTGTCGGCTTTTGCAGTTAAAAAAAAATTATAAAGAATTGAGCTTAAGGTTTATGTTTTACCTTACTTTAAATTATGTTAATTTTTAAAATTTTGCTGATCAGAGAGATTTTTTAGAAATACTGTTAAAAATTTAATATTCTGTACAAAATACTTTTAATTGTTTTACTCGGCGGTCTTCTTTATTTTTCTACCCTCTCTTCAGATGACCAATGTTTTGCTTACCTTAAAAAGAAAAGAATTAAAATTTTCTTTTAAAATAAAATTAAAATTTCTAAAAATTATAAACTAAATACCTATATATATACAATTGAAAGAAAGCCTTTTCAAAAAAAACTCCCAGAAACTCCTATTAGAACAATAAAAGTCATCATTTACTTTTACATTTAATGTAAATCTTTATTTATTTCATTCATTGAATTCGTGTAAATTTTGTTGGTATTCATAGTTATTATTTTGTCATAGTTGCAGGCCATTTCTTTTCAAATTTGTTAGCAAGTATCTAACTATAATAATAAGTGACGGCAAAGTTGCATTCAAAATTTCCATAAGTATTCATTTTCAGTTTTCAGTTAGTGTTTTGGATAGTTTAGAATATGTACTCGTGTCACTGTGTGTCTCAACAGTTTTCAAGTCAATTTCATAAGATAAACAATTTCGATGCATGCCATAGATATAGTTCTTGGTATGGTTTTATTTTCAAACAAGTGAACTAAAAGCGATGGATGTGGACAAACAAAAGTCGGTGAAGCTTTTATAATTTTTTCATTCTTTATTTTTTATATTAACTATAAATTTTGTTTCCTTAGTTTTATGCTCGCTGTAAATACAATTTCTAGTTCGATGTCGAGCTTAGCATGAGTTAGCCTTTTGCTTGTGTGTGTGTGAGAGAGAGTATGGGGGCGTGATGCAATGTGGGATGTGTGTGCTATGGACAAGGCCAAATCAGATGGTTATATCATAATAGCCTACTTAAAATTTGGTTAAACGCTAATTTACACAAGATACAACTAAGTAATTAGAATTAGGCTTAAAAAAAACAGACATTAGCACTGTACTTAGGACTAAGGTGATGTTGTTTTTTTATTTTTGTGATTTAGTCGAGTTTCTGTAGTTTTATAGTTGTGACGGATTTGAGTGTGTGTGTGTGGTAACTGAGTGAAGACTGTAGGCACCGTCGTCGCATCATCATCGGTAAGGCAAGTTTAACAGACGGCAAATGGTAACAACAAATGTTCGGTTTAGTGACGGTTGCTGCTCGATGCTCTCTATCTCTCTATGTACAACGATTTCAATATGAGTAATGCTTAGATTTTGGTTTTCGTTTCAAGTCTAAGTCAAAGGCACTGATTCTCTACTCGGCTCTAAATTTAATATCTCTGTGTCTGGCTACAAGTCTGTGTGTTAGTGTCTGGGAGTGAAGGGGGCGAGGTGCAACGAGTTAGCGTCACTTGCAACAACTGTCACCCGATTTTTAGCTGAGCGTTGTGTGCACATAAAAAATAATAATACATCATAATTACTAAAATGTAATTGAAATACAAGTGGTTTTACATTTAATTTCGTTTCGCTACATTTACATTTGTTTACTTTCGTTTATTCACTAGTACATATAAAATGTGCATGAGTGTAGTGTGAGTGTTTTTGGGGTGTTCTTTCGATTTTTTGCTCTATTTCGTAATTGCTTTTGTAATATATTCTTTTGAACGCTGCCTCGTTTACTAGTTTGATTCATTCGATCTTAATTTTTGTTCTTTAATTTAATGGTTCGCTTATGTTTGTAACTATGAGTATGAGATGAGTCTGAAAGCAGATTTTGCAAATGAGTTTTTTATATATTTATTCGCTTGCGCTAGTGTGTGTTTGTGTGTACAATGGTGGTGTGTTTATGTGTATGGATGTGCTTGGTTTGGTTCAATAATTTAATATAATTTAAATATGTTTTGTATTTAGTTTTGCGCTGCTGTTTCATCGTCATCCGGCGCCAGTTTAAACAATAATTTACGTTAGGTTTTGTTTTACTTATTGATTACTAGATAAAGCATTCGATATAACATAAACTTGCATAGATAGATAGTGTGATAGTTGTAGAAGATAGTCGACCTAGCCTAGTAGCAGAGCAGTTACATTAATTTCTCTTCCATAAATCGAACTTGCCGCCGCGCCAGTTGCAATTTAATTTATACATCGAAAAGGGGCGGGCGCACTCTTAGAATAACATTCATTAAGCATAGCTTATAGCAATTCATAATACGTTATATGCATGTTTTTATATAGTAATGTGTTTGTATTTAACACAATTGTTCTGTGTACTCTGCTCGTACACGCACAAAAAACAATTTCGACAAAAAATTAATGGAAATAATAACATTAAGGAGATATAATATGTTTTTTGGGGGAGGGAAAAAGGAGATTTGAGTTTTACAAAAACTAAGATTCTACTCGTACAATATATATCATAATCGGTATACAGTATATAAACGATATCGTTAGTGTAGCGTACGTATAGTAATAATTATCATTCTAACATAGAGTTCAGTTTGAGAGTTCTGCCAGTCTCTCGCTTCGCTGTATATTGTTAATTTGTTGTTCAGTAACTACTTTCTTTCTCTCGCATTTTAACGCTTGTCTTCACTTCGATGTTGTGTAGGAATCCGTTCCGTTCCTATTTGAATCCTTTGATCGTTTGTTGTGGATTTGGGAGCCTAGGGTGTCTTCAGCAACAGGATGTCTTTCTTGCGCGTGCGACTGGCGCTGGCATTGAGCCGCTGATAGAAGTAGTTGCGTCCGATCCTGCGCTGCAGCTTGTAGGACTTGCCCGCCAGGAACCTGGTGATGTCCAGCACATAGTCGTGCACGTCCTCGTGGTCCTCGAGCAAATGTATCGATATCACATCGATTTTGACTTTGTCGAAGGGCAGCGTCTGCAAGATCTGCAAGTGGAACGTTGAAAAACATTTAGCGAAAGTGTTAAAAGAGTGGCGTTTTGCTTTGGGTCACTCACCTCCAGCTCATGCCCCTGCACTCCCAGACTAAGGAGATCGTATTCGGTGCGCTCACATGCCAGCATGATTGTGTAGAGCGGAAAGCATTTGACACGCGAGTTGAACCACGAGGTCTCCTCGTCGTGCAGACTATTGATGCGCACATCCTCGTTGTGTATGGTAATCTGTAAGGAAAGCGGGGAAAATTAGTTTTTGATCTGTGAGATAAAGCTTGGATTTGTGTCAGTGATGTGAAGTAACTTAACACTGCGATGGAGCGTACTTTTAATGTAATCTAAATACTTGTATGGAGTTTTAGATGCTTTTATACTAAATAATCCTCTTTAAGTTCTAGTTCTCCTTTAAAACCCATAAATTTTTCAGAGGTTTTTTAAGCCAATCATTCCCAAAACCACTTGAGATTTCTTTGATAACTTATATCCCTTCCCATCACTGTTTTAAATCCACAATACTCACCTCTTTGGGATAGGTATTGGGCGAGACGCAGGCGTGCACCACCTGCATGCGCGCCCGCTGGGCGTTTTGCTTGCGCAACGTGAAGTACCAGCGCGGCTCCGGCTCCACCAGCACGCCCATCCAGTTGAGCTGCTCGCTCAGCCAGGGTGCCGTGATCAGATGGGCAAGCGGGCCGCTCAGCGACTGAATTACGGCGCCATTCATCTTTCCGCCCACCAGATCCGCCACATAGTGGGCCAGCTGATCGGCTCCACTGCCGCTGCTGTTGCTGATGCCGCTGCTGCTTCCAAACAGGTTGGGATGGGGGGAGTTGGGTGGTGGTGGACCCACGCCCACTGTTGCGGCCGCCGCGACCTTGGGCGACGCCTTGCCCAGGTACTTGCCCATGTGGATCTGGCGCAGGAATGCAATGAGAGCGGGATCGTCTTGCGCAACCCCATTTAGCTCGTAGTCGCGCGACATGTTTAGCCGAAACTGTTGATGGCGAATCTCTGCAAGAGAAAAATAAAATCAAAAGATGAGTTAGGAGAAGTTAGTTTTTTGTGTGCAGGCGGTGGTAATTGGATTTAATTAAAAGTTGTTGCACCACTGGACGCATGGCGTGTGTGGCTCAAACTCTGCCACGCTTCGCTGCCAATTGGAGCGCATTGACCACATTTGCATTGGCAATTCAGTGCGCTTCATAAAAGCAGGGAGCTCCTTAGCTGGGCAGTGGATCTAAGGTGAGTGCAATTATTGAAATTATACTATCCGGTGTAAAAACAATTTCTTAAGATATAATATTTTAGGGGCCTTCAAAACAGGCTAGAAATATTTTAAAAGGTTAAAAAAAACATGTTCTTATTTGTATTATTTTAATCTGTTATTTTATAAATTCGAGTTAAGGGTTTTTTGTTAATTTTTTTACCATATTTATTAAATTTTTTTTAACATTCGTTATTTTGGGTTGAGGATTGTTTCGGACTAATTAATTTTTAAAGAATTCTTTAAATAAACATTTAAATTTTGAAAGTTTTTTAAATAAGAAAATGTTTTTGATGTCTTTAAATAGGCTAATAATTTTTAAAATAATTATTTTAATACATCACTTTTTTTATTTTTTTGTTAAGATTTGATTGTTAAATTTTTAAGAAGGTATTATATAGAATATTTAAATCAATAAACAAATTTTTTTGGGCGGTGAAGGACATTTCTTGTACATTAAATAGTTTTAAGGAGTGGTTTCAAATAAATACCTACACAGCTAAGACCATAAAGTATTTAGCCAAATTTTAGGCAAAATGTCATGCCAGTTTGACATAAATTGAGCAGGTAAAAGTGAAGAGAAGAGAAACAGGTGACCCCGTCAAAGGTCGAGAGGAGGAAACGAGGAAACTAGGAAACAGCCACTTGGCAGCAGCGGCGACGACCTCGCCTCGGAATCGGCTTTTGGCCGCTGTGCCGGCCCATAAAATATAATGAGCGCACGGCCTTTGATATTTAGCACATGACCCTATCCCCATCATCCCCTCCCCCACTTGATTTTCCCCCGGCGTCCACCACCACTTGGACTTGACTCATGTCAGAAGACCCGGCCCAACCTGCCCATAAACCTTAGCTACAAAAAGCCCAACGATTTGCCGTAGTTTAGTTTTAGTTGCCACACTCCGCACACAGTCATACATTCAGACACACTTGGCTTTTATTTGCTTTTCACACTTTCCTTGTGCCAATTTCCACTTTTTGTTTCGTTTTAACTGGCCTCCGGCGAAACAAATCGTAAAAACCAAAAGAAATTTAAATATATCAAATGTACTTGCTGCAATTTGTGGCAGCTTAAAGAGTGGCTTAAGCCGCCCCACTTGGTTGGGAAAGGTGTTACCAAAAGGCCAAGGTTTGATGACCAAATTTGAGGGTTTTTCAGGAGGTTGGTTAGGAGTGGTTATGGGAAAAGTAAAAAGTTTGTTAGGTAACAAATTATACAATTGATGAAGTAACTGTTTTCGTGGATGGAAATTCGGAAAGTTAGTTTAACAAATTATTCTGAAAAGTTAGTATCATGATTTAAAAAGGTAAAATTCACACTGGAATTTACGCTGAGGTACTAGGAAATAGTACAGCTTATATGGAATGCTTGTAGTTTGAAAAACCCTGATAAACTAAATGTATAATCAAATTTTAAACATCCTTATAGGGTTAAATCCCACTTCTATTAAGAATCAGGCTATTTATTTTCCCCATAAATTTGAACACTAGTTCATAAAGATAAAAAAAAAAATTGTTTACCTAAAATCTTTATAAATTTAAGTTATGAGCTAAGATGATTTAAATAAATAAATAGTTGACAATGTGGCGTGGGCGGAAAGCGTGGCAGCCACCACCCAACCAGTCAAATCGATCTTCCATTTTGGCTACTTATATGTCATTATTTCTCCCTGTGGTTCGTCAGTTCACATCGTTATAGCCGCCTCACCCAAGACCAAGTCGTTAAACAAATATATTTTTATATATATTTTTTCTTTTTGCCCCATTCAACGCAAATGTGCCATGCAAATTTTGAGGCGAAAAAAAAACAACTAAAACTTTTATGTTTCGGTCACAAAATGGCCATAAAGTTTATTATAATGCATATACGAGAGCAGATAGACGACAGGCAGGGAAAAAGCCAGGGCAAAAACAGTTGCCGGCCATTTAGACAAACCACTATAATTTAGCTGAACGGAGAGGAGACATTTTTTTGTGTAATTTCCCAGACGAGAGGCGGGCGAAGGCCCCGAAGGCCAAGTGAAAACTTGCACTAATTAACGCCCCAAACCAAACCGATCGTGGTAGGGAAAGTAGTGCCTAGTTAGGGGGAAATTTATGCGGCCATTAGTTGTGGAAATCTGATAGCGGATTGAGATGTAAAAGGTCTCGCATTACACACCAAACGATTAGAAGTTAAATGAATTATTTGATCAGCAGCATACACATAAAATGAGATGAAAAACCCTCCAATAATAATGATCGTGTGCCCCCGACAGCTGTGCAATAAAAACCGCCTTAAACCGTTAAATGCGAACACATGTAAATCCGATAAATAAAAAAAAAGAAATTGAATGGAATGGCATGACTTTGTGGGGAAAGACTGGTGAAAAAAAATCTGCCCTCGGGCGCAGCAATTTCGGTGTCAAAAGCTGACATTTCTAATTTGCACAAGGGTGGGCAAGACAAATGACAGGGCAGGCCGAAGGCCCGAAAATTATATTCAATGGCGGCCGGGACGGGACATTAACATTAACCAGAAGGAATCGACGGATGGGGACGGTCGAGGAGCAACGCTTAATTGCGGTTAAGCGGCGGTAAACTTTAAGTTGCCTGCGTCGTCGTCCTTAGGCCTCGGTTTATTCAGTTTATTCAGATTATTCCAGGGGTAGCGCAAGACGGACTTGCCCTGCCAGTGCACGCCCTATTCAATAATTCAACAAAGGCGGCAAAGGCAAATAAAAAGACAGAGAGAGGGAGAGGGAGAAAGGCACAAAGTAAAACCCACAACTTTTATGCATTTTCAATTGCGGCTAAAAGTTTATAAAAAAAAAAGGTACACTGATCGGAAAGAATTTTGACTATTTATATAAATTAAGTTAGGACTCTTAGGACTTTTGAAAAATCGTAAATGGGTAAGTACTTTTTAAACAGTGAAAATAAGACAGGAAAGAAGAACTTGCGTATGCAGCAGGCACATTATAATTACTTTTATAAATAGGGTCCCATTTTTCACATTTTTAAATATTTTTTTAGATCTTTTCAATACAAACAATATTGATTCAAACTACTTTTGTCTAGCAATGAAAATGTATGAGTATATGCTAAATATGGTGGATGTAGCTCTTTTAGTTCCCGAGTTCTTGACGTTCATGGATAAAGAGTAATTTGCAACTTTCACAGAATTCCCTTTTACTCTACAACTAACGGGAATACAAAATAATTGGTTTTTTGCGACCTTTATTCTTTTTAGAGGGTATTTTTTAAGCAGCTCGAGGGCAAACACTCATGTGTTATTCTTATTCCAATACTTTGGAATCACTTTTAAAGCCATTTCATTTTTCAAAAGTCCCCTATTTTGTTTAGAGTGTTTGCCTATAGAAGTACCAAAAACTTTATCGTTGTTATTTGTTTGTCTTGGTTTTTTTGTAGTATTTGAGGGCACTGCGACGTAACTGTCGTCGGGCCGTGCAGTGTTACCCTTGTTGTGTAATATATCCACGGCCTGAAATCGGGATCTGGAATTGCGTGTCCGCCGTGGGTTCCGCATTGTCCCATTGCTTTATTGCCTAGTAGTTCAGTTATTGATTTGTGCAACGATTCAGTTCTTGTCTAGGGGGGCTTGTAATTGCCTGTTTCGCGCTGTTCAAAATGGCCTGTTTTCATGTTGATAACGACGAATGTGCCTACATGTCTTGCATGTTGTGCTAACAAAATAAGCAACAACAGCTCTGATTTATTTAGCAAATAAGTGCGAGGCGGGAGTGAGTGGGCCTAATCTAAGTGGGTCGGATCTTAATCACCGCCTGCAAAGCCCATTTAACTGTGGCGAAATACAAAAGGCCAATGCAGGGCAAACTTCTGCATCACGTGATCAGGTGTGAAATGCATTAAATGGGGAAGGAGAAACAAGAGAAAAAGGGCAATATAGAAGGTAGAAAGAGCTTAAAAAATACAAACACTAAGGAAAACTTAGAAACGACTTTTTGAATAGTTAGGAATTTAAATAATTAACCATTTGAATAAACAAAAAACTTATTTGAACTTAACAATTTGAATAATAAGCTAAGTAAAAAAACCAAAGTCCCCACTTTATTAGTAGTTTCTGTACAAACTAAAGACAACATAATTTTAACACAACAAAAACATAAGTAACCATTGACAAAGAACTTGGTTTTCACCATAAATTTATGAACTTGAGTTCCAATAATTTCATAAATTAGAAACTGATATATGGCAACGAAACACTCAACATGATATATGACCCCGTTGCAACGTGCCAAGAAACCTTTAACTTAATAAATGACCCCGTTTTAATGTGTTAAACGTTCCCTTAACCATTTATAAACCCTGATTGAAATATCTTTCAACGAAAGTCCCGATAAAGCAGGCACGAGGGCAGTTTTTCAACTCCCGCTGCTGCTGTTGTTGTTTTTCTTATTAACCTTATCGCTGCTGGGCAATTTCCCAAGGAGAACCCACACGACGACGTACAAGAAATTGCGCAATTGCAATGGCAGGGAGGGTTGCAAAATCCGAGACTCACATGCGGGTGGTGGCGCACTAAGGAAAACAAAAAATATAAGAAAATAAGTAAAAGAAGTGGTTCATGTGGCGCATGCTGTGATAATGCCATTTGAGCTTTGCTTTTCAAATTGAGCACTCGCTGCGCTTTTGACGAAGCCGGGCTGATCATCTCCGCCGGAGCCACATAAAAAAGAACCCGAACGAACCACTTGCACTACAGCAACGAACCGCAGACCATCCATGACACGCAGTCCAGACGACGACACTGCGGGGGTGGATTTTTCTTTCTGCTGTTGGGGACCATGCAACAATGTTGGCACACTGCACACGAAAATTATGAATCACAAGGCAAACTAATCTGGGAGCGAAAGGAGGAGGGCCCAGAATGACATCCGGTGGCTAGCAGGGGAGGTTACTAGTACACGCAGAAAAAATAGCACTACGACTTCTAATCTATTTCCTACTTTTTCGTATCACAACTTCGGAATTACAGTAGAGCTTAAAAGAAGGATATAAGCGTGATATATCCAATGTTTTCAGTCTGTTTCTCTAAACATGTTTAAGAGGTATATATTGTATAGCCAATTTGTATATTAGAATTCAATTTCATATGTCAAACGTATATTTAATTCGAAAATCTGTTATGTGGAATTTAATATTTAAAAGATTTAATAGAAAATTAAATATAATTAAATGCAACTATAATAATAATAAATACATTTTGTTTCGAGTAGGATTAAAAATCTAAAATTTACAGATTACAGTTTAAACAGCTTAGAAGCAGCCAGACTAAAAAGAGGGACTTTATCCCTATTCCTCCAACGTTGGAAACCTCCCTATAAACCCGCTGCGTGCTTAAAGGGAATTAAGTCATTAGTGGTAGTGCATGAACATAGAGTGTGTATGGAGTTCAAGTTGTAAATTTCAATTAAACTTGCAATTTGCAAATTGTCACCAATGAAGGCCAGACGACAGTGACGACGACATCGTGTAATCACCGCAAGTGTGAAGATAATGCCTTCTTAACATGATTAATGCTTTGACCTTTGGGGGCGTGTTCGATACGGAAAACAATCAGTAGTAGAAATGCACAGTGAAAAAGGTACAAGGTTCAAATCCTAGAAACTTCTTTTGATGTTTAACAAAATGTAAATTATTTTAAATTAACCATTATTAACCTTGTATAAAGAGGTACTTAATAGTAAAGGGGCAATGTTGCGTAGTGCATTGAAATCGAACCAAACAAAATACAAGTTGTGCGCTTATTCCATAAATGGGGTAAATACGGTTTGAGGTACTTTTTGTGGTCGTCTCCTTTTTTTTATTTTTGGTTACCGACTACTGTCAAAGGTGAGGCTAATGACACTGCACCTGCCCACCTGCACACTCCCCCTCTGTGCGAGTCACGAGCCATGCCACAAAAACAACAACAAGTGAAATGCGGCAACATCGCCACAAGGCGCGGCATGGCGTGTGAAGATGGCAACAGTAGTTACCAGTTACCAATCAGTTAAAAGTGAACGGTGAAACAGTGAAAGCCAGCTAATCGATGACTAAGTAATCACATGGCGTCGATAAGTAGGCTATGTTTGGATTACGACACAAATCAATGCAATCCGAGAGGGTGGAAAATTAGGAATTGGGTGACAGATATTAGAGGGAAATATTATTAGGGTTAGACATGGGTTCGACAGTCAACAAATGTGCTAAAAATATGTTTGTGTTCCCATTTCTACCCACTAAATCAGTAAAACCTGTTTTACATATTTTATCGCTATTTGAATTGGAGAGTTCGAATCAAATCAGACTAATAAATATTTTCAAACTGATAGTTACACAAAGTGAGTTGCAATTAAATAGTTAACCCAATTTAGGAAATTAACTTTTAAGGGTCATTAAATTAAAAGAACTAGCAATTTATTCTTGACTTAATTGCCACTCATGAATTCATAACTAATGGTTGCTTTTTATGCAAAATCATTGATCAAATTTACAAGTGGATAAACATTTAAAGCACTCTAATTTTGTTACTAATCATAATTATAGTTATTTTATTTGTAGTTGAATAATTACCTACATTTAAGTTTTTATCTTGTGTGACTTTTAGAATTTCCGATCCACATTTTCCCAGCGAAAGGATCACTCAGAACCCTCGATTACGATTACATAAAATGCCGCCAAACATCAAATGCAATTTCCGAATTCGAATCTCTCTCCCCAGAGAAAAAACTGAGAAGTGCTTTGGTCATTGCAACAATCAAGTCTGAAACGTGACTGTTACAACAAATCTAGGGATTGGGTTGTGGGGGACCGTCATCATCGTCATCACCACACTATCATCGCCATGAGACGTACTATACAGAAGAAATAAAGAAATGGAAACAAAAAGCGGCCGAGGCTGAATTTGTAACAAGAACAGCGTAGGCAAGCAGAAAAAATGAGTGTGTGAGACTTGGCATTTGGTATTTTGGGTTCTGAAAAGTCATGGTCAGAGGTTTATCAGCTTGAGAAATTTTGGGGGGAGGTAGCCTACGACACACATTCCAAAAACGAAATAAAGAAAAAAACAAAAATTTGTCACTTTAATAAGCGCATTTCGGTTCGCTTTGGTTCTCTGTCAAGTGCATGATTTGAAGAAATTTCCACCGCCTCAAAGCTTCAACCTTTGTCCCCTTTTGGATGGAACGTGTTAAATTTATATGCACTCTGCTTTTGTTATGGGAATATAAGAAGAAGGAATACCTAATTTATGATTATTTTTGTTTATGAATCCGTTTGCTCGTATAAACCTAATAGAGCCATATCAATGAGCCATAAAAATGGGGCTGTCCAGCAGCAGTCGACAAGTGACACGCCCAAAGCCAGTGGCAGCTTTAACTTGAAAATACCATCAGACCTTCCTCGAACCCATTCGAATCGAATCAAAAAAGAGAGACCCACCCAGTCCCGTCTAGTCGACGTGGCGACCACAAAAACAAAAGAGTCGGATATTACCGCCAATAAGATGTTGAATTATAACCCCTTTGAGCACTTAACTGAGTGCATGAAATGACAAATTTATTGCAAGAAATCAGCTGCAATCATCATTTCGATTTTATACAGTTTTTAATGACAACAAACCCACAAAAGGAAATAACAAAAAGTCAGGCGATAAATTTAATAACCATAATGGCATAAAAATATTTTTAAACAGAATTAATAACACAATGTATACAGGGGATAATGTAAATGAATATATTTATTTAACAATCAAGACATTTTCAAACTCAAAACAAAAGTTATTGTTTATTTTAAATTTTAAATAAAAATAAATAATCAAATTAAATTACAATTTGTTTGTATATTCAAAAACGCATAAAATTAAAACGGTTGCCTATATCACAACTAAACATTATTTCATCAGAAATTTAAAAACAAATAATTCAAGTGAATTAGGTGTAAACATAATGACGAATCCCAAGAACTTTCATTATTTCACCTTCATTAAAACAAATGCAAACCGAACAATCTTCAGTTACTCAATCAGCTGGCAAATGACGCAGTTAAAATTCAATTTCCTAAACAATTTGCATAAAATTCTCAAGACATCGCAAAAGGAAAAAAAGAGGATATTAAAGAAGATGGCGCTACGGAAGAAGTTGTTGGGGCCAAAGGAAGCAACCCAAGTGAAACAGGACAGGCAAAAAAAAAAAAAAGCAACGACAAGCGAAAATTGCCAACACCCGAGTGGAATTTTAAAATGCCTCTCTAGAAGTGGAAGTTGATTTTTTGTTCCAGCTGCAACAACAATGGACTGACATTGATTTTTTGGGTCTGGGTCTGGGTGTTTACTCTTAGTAGCCCTTAGTCACTCTTTTGAGGCACATCATGAATCATTCAATAATACTCCGGCGGCGCCAGCGTTGGTGATCCGCCGTCAGCGAACTCACACATCTCATATGCAAAACAATTTCGCTTGTAAAATACTTTCCGCTTTCATTGAGCGCCATTAAGCAAATTTATTTTGTACTTTCGTACTAGACCAGCGACGAGATCGCAACGAAAATGTACCCAGACATTCTCCATTCGACGGGGCTGTAATTTCGTCTCGACGACAACAAAATATTTTAGCGAATTAAAAGAAAATTGCCTCATCCGACAGCTGCCCGCGATCTGGACAATAATGTGGATAGATGGCCAAGCTAACTAAGCTAGTCAGCAGGGAGTGCGTCATCATATTTGGGATCTAGATAAGTCACAAGGTTCACAGATATGGATCATTCAAGGGAAGGTAAATGATAGATAAGCTTATAAGCCTGTGGATTTCTAAGAATCAACTGCTGTAGATAAATTGAAATGATTGCATTTTTTTTAAATTCTTTCCTTATCGGAACGCCTAGTAAACAACGATGAATTATAAAGCTTATTAACACCTTGGGAATGTGCACTCTTTTATACGTACACTTATTATCTAAGAATTGTATTTCTTCTTGTTTGTTCTTCTAATTGATTAATATTTGATAAAGAAGTATCTTTTGTTTTGAGTGATTTATTGTTTTTCCTTTACACATTTAATTAGAATTCTTCGAGAGCCTCTGCAATAATTTTCCTCTTGTTACTAAAAACCTACTTAAACTCTTCTAGTTTTTTAACTAGCCATAATGGCTCCTCAAACGATGGTAACGCAATAATGCTGCAAGGCAATTAGATATTCCTTTGACGTTGGGGCGGCTGTCTTTGAAACGAGGCAGCGAGAAGAGGGGGCAGGCGGCAGCAGCACGTGTCTGGGCTGCCTCATCGATTGCAACGTTTTGGGGCAATGACAACAACAACAGCAACACAAACAGCAACGACAGCTGCGACATTGCCTGTTGCCAAGCGATTGTTGTCGCTGCTGCTGCTGCTGCTGACAGGAAGCGCCACTGCGCCCACACCAAAAAGATATTGGCAAAAATAATAAAAAAAAAAAAAAAATACACAGACGTTAAATGAACTCTAGGGGAAGAGCGATCTATGACAAAGATGCGCTGCTGCTGCTGGCCAGTTTAGATGACGCGTAAACTAATCTTAAAAGTGTGCCCATTACCGGGAAGGGACAGCCTTTGAAAACAAAAAAGGACGAGGAGCAAACACAGCCTACATCCGGTGGAAAAAGACTCCGCTCGGAAGAAAAAATTGTATTTGGAAACCGAATAAAGAGAAAAAAAAAAAAACAGATGACATATGCCAAAGATATCAAATTTAAATAAGTAAACAGTGGGCAGCAGGATAGAGGATATAGAAGACACTCACCTGTCGTGTCCATGTAAACGATTAACGTGGCGAAGACAGTCGCGAACGAGAGCAGGCACAGTGCGATGGGCAATAGCTGGCGATAGGGCGAGGGATTCAGTCGGGGATCGAGCTTCTTGGCCTTGCAGGATCCAGATCCTCCAGAGTTGGCTCCTCCTCCTCCTCCTGTCCCCGCACAGCCCGCTGCCGTGAGGTGATGATGGTGGTGGTGATGGTGGTGCTGCTGCTGGTGGTGGTGTTGCCTGTGCGGATGGCTAGACGACTGCTGCTGTTGCTGCTGCGGTGACGTTCTCGCCCGGGATTCCACACCAGTCGATGACTTCTGGCAGCAGTGGAGCTGCTGCTGCAGCGGCTGGGGCAGCCGGGTGGGCGTGGAAAGGGGAGAGGACACTGTGCTGACCGACGGCGAGCTGATCACGCTACTCAGATCGCTCTGGTCACCTCCTCCTCCATCCTGGTGGTGGTGCTGCTGCTGCCTGCTTGTTGTCGTCGTCGCTGTGTTTTTGTGGCGCAGCTGCACATGATCCGTTTCGTCGATGCCACAGTCTTTGGTTGTCGGCGTTTCCTGCGTCTCCTTTTCCTGCTGGTGGCCAAAGTTCACCTCATCCACATCCTCGCACTCGATGTCATCGTCGTCATCCACCGCCGCGTAATTCGTTCGCACGGGCAGCGTCTTTCTGGACTCCGGACTGATGGCGGGATTCGATGAACTGGGTGTTGTGACTTGCTGCTGCTGATGGACTCCGCTCAGGGTGCCCTGTGATCCTGCTCCGCCTGCACAGCTCCTGCTAAGGGTGAATTTCTTAGGTGTGGCTTTGGCATGCCGCCTGCTCTGTGCCGTCGATCGCTGCTGCTGGTGATGATTCCCACTAGTGTGGTTGTTGTGCTCCTCCTGCTCTGCCTGCTGCAGCTGCTCCACCGCCAGCGCTGGATGCGCCGAGAACACTTGCTGGGACATGACTTCTCTGTGGGTTCCTCCTGGTTGAATCTCCTCTCCTAAAGTCGCATCCTGGAAGAAACCAGAGAGAGAGAAAAGAATCCAATTAGTCTCAAGCGAAAACTAATTTCATAAAGTGCATTGAACTGAAGAATCAGCATCCTTACAGCCAGTTCTCCATATGTCTGGCAATCTTTTGTCTGCTCCTTTCGCTCCTGCTGCTGTCTAAACTCATTTTTATTTTTATGAATAGGCAAAAATACATTTCGAAAAAAGAACCCAATCCCAAAACCCAGACTCAAATTCAAACTCAAACTCGAGCCCAAGAGCAAAAGTCGCTCCAAGAAGACGGAGACCCCGACGAAATTGAATACAAAACTCCACCACCTGTCAAAAATCGAGCGACTGCCAGACAAAAGCCTGGTGCGACAGAGACAGACAACCCAGACGGAGAGTCCCTCTCGCTCTCAAGCGATTGCCAAAGAATTTCAACAACAACGCGAGGTATTTTGTGAACCAAATTAAAAAAGACACAGAACGAGAGTAAGCCAGCTCTGGGCACTCCGGAGGGGTGAAAATGCATTGCAGCGAGGCATGAGAATTATAAATGGAAAAACATTGAAGACGAAGACGACCAAGAAGAAGAAGAAGGCGATCGGGCGATCCGAGAGCAGGGCAGGAGGAGCAGTTGGAGGAGGCGGTGGAGGGCCACAGAAGTGGAAGTGCCAGCCGTTTTGTGTACTAATGTTTGTACCTAACAGTACGGTCTAAATAATTGAACTTCAATTTATTTCTTATTTTTACAGTAGGTAATTCTTTTTAAAAGTAATAATCATGATCGAATCTTGTCTGTCATTGAGATAGCTTGAGCGTACGAGCAATTGCCTTTAAATCAAAAGGTTCAAATCCCAGCGTTGTGGACATTTTTTTCAATTTTAAGTATTTATAAATGAATTTGGTGTTCAACATTTTTCAGCCTTAACTTTTTGTTGGTTAAACAAGACACATTCAACCCAATGAAATACTATAGACTGTTAGACAAAAAGGGTCAACAAAACTTCAAAAAATGTCTTGCAATTACGTTTTTGCATTTTTCATGAAGATAAAAAAATCAAATAAAATTTAAGTAACTAAGAAACATTTTTAAAATTTTTTTTTTTATAAGTATTTATATTTTTTCACATAAACACTATCGTTGCTACTATTTTAACCGTCGCTGTTTGGGTGTATCTGCCGTGTACTTGTGCGCCTGCGCAACAGACGCGCAAACCAGAGAAGAGACGAGAAAGAGAAGCCATGCTCGGCTGAAGCGGGAGCGAGTGAAACGGCAAGATATGCGAGCGGAATCGAGTTCATCAACTGGCAGTGGAAACAGCAGATGTTTTTCCAATGTTTGGCGGCTGTTGCTGCTTTTGGGCTCTTATTCATTCTCGTTCAATCCCTCTGCAAGTTGCCCTGCCCCTTCACCCAAAAAAAAAGGTATGCACAAATTAACAAGAGATTTGTAATGGACCAAGCAACAGGCTTAGATTGCAATCAGGTTTGAAGAACAGAAAAATCTATATTTCTGGCAATAAAATTCTTCCTGAAAGTGTACCAACAAAAAAAAAAATTCAGAAACCTTTATGATTACTTGCCAAGGTACTGCGCAAGGTAAACTGTTTAAATAACAATTATAAATTGTTGTTTTGGTAAAATAACATTTCAAACAGAAATTTCAAAGTGCCACGTTTGAAAGTTTGAAATATTATGAAAATGCTGTTTAATTTTGTGATGCGCTGTACAATTTTTTTTAATATACTAAAATTTTAAATCATTCCTTTTATATTTTATGCTTTACATATTCATAAATCTAAGGGTATTTAAACATCTATTTGGGCTTTGTAAATCTTCCATTCATGTTATGCCTTCTCTCTTAGTTTTTACTTTATGAACCATAACGTCTTTGGGTTTGGCTGTTGTAGTATTTTTTTGTTCTACCTCTGAGTGCAACTCCTTTGTGCTAAGGGCAAGGCTGCCATCATCCATCCAGCAGCAAAATCGGAATAAGAATCAGAATGAGATCGCTGACCAGCAGCAGCGTGGTGGAGTGGTGGTTGCATTGACTTATGTGGATGCCGCCGCGAGGCATTCGCGCATTCATTATCCATTACGCGTGCGCCCAGTTCTCGGATTCTCGAATGGATCCCCATTCTCAACTCGAAGAGCCCCCCCCTCGCTTTCCCCTGGAGAGTGGAATATGTTTTGTATGTTTTGATTTGCTGGAATTTATTGAAACATATCCCAGCGAAGAAGCCGGGTCTTCGGGACCTGTGATTAAATGCCATGCTGTTGGATGCTCGCATTTAATGATACTCTGCCTTCGTTCATTAAACGATGTGGTTCCTGGAATGTGCTCATCTTAAATGGTTCCATCTGAAAGATAAGTCGTTCAAACTCTGGAGGAGTAGTCCATTTAATCGATATCAAGCGTGTTATAGCCACTTTAGAGATGTTGTGTATAAAACAGCCAACAAATATATGAAATAAATTCCTTAAAAAAGCAATTATGTTCTTCGTTTTGATGCTTGATTTACTTGACTTTTTTTCCCACAAATATCAACTATTTAATCCTATTCTACACACTTTCTGCCAAATGATTTTCATGGTATATCGAACAATTAAGATGCATTTTCACAGCTCTAAAAGAAACTTCAAGTTTATGGACGACGAGTTTAATGGGCTTTTAATTCAGCAATTAGTTGGCTTCATCTTTGATTTGCAGTGTGCGTAAATAAAGCGCCATGAAATCGAATTGAAACGGGGCGAAAAACTTTGAAGTCGGAAAGATACACAGAGTATCTTGTGGATACTGCAGGCGGTCGTGTGATTTACGGCTTGTCGCAGCGCATGAAATCGATCGATTTGAAAGAGCGGCCAGAGAAAAACAAAAAAACAACAAAATAGAAAATCAGAGGGAGCCGACAGCACACACGGATATATCTATGCATCTTTATAGCTATATCTATATGGCTATATCTATAGATGTATCTGTATCCGTATATCTATCAATAGCTATCAATGTGTGAGCGCTTTTGCCGGCGTCGCTTTCATTGATGCTGCCCTTTTTTGTGTCTGCTGGCTGTCTGGGAAATCGTTGACTTGGCAACAGCATCTATAGCCGCCTATATCTACATATATACATTCGGTGACATTCTGAGCACCTCACAGATTCACAGATGGCGCCATACCAGAGGTCACTGCGATTCAAGGGGAATGGGTTTGAAGAGATTTAGAAGAGGCATGCGGTTTGGGCCTTGCAATTTTAGCCGTTTGGCGGTTGTGCAACATATTTTTTGCAGCCCCAATTCTGAGAATCGCCAAGCCAAGCTGAACAAACAACCAAATCAACAAACAGGGGAAAAAAGGAAAGAAAAAGGAAAGGTGAGCCAAGGTGGGACAAAGTGGCACATACACAGAGAAAAAAAATAAACAAATTCTTGTTTGGCTTTTTTACACAATATTTTGCTGTCAATATCGTATTTCTTTGTTTTAAAAAATCTAAATATAATATTTATAATAATATTATTATAATAATAATTTCCTGTTTTTGATACTTCCAGTTTTAAAAGAATTTTCAAACTTTAAAGTAATTTTTAGTTAGTACAATAACATATTGTAAACTGCGATTAAATTAAGCTTGATACCATTGTTTCAAAAGATAGCCCACCTACATACATAAATCATCAAGTCAAAGAGTTTACAGAAATGGTAATCAAATTTAAAAAAATAATACATTTTGATGCTATGGAAAAAACCCAATAGTTAACCAATTTTGATGACACTTTTTTTTTGTACGTGTAAAAAGCAAAAACAGCACCAGAGGAAGAACCAGCGAGCGAACATGCCACAATAATGTTTTGCGGTTAATGATCGTGCGATGCGAGGTTCGTATAAATGTAACACAAAGCCAGAAAGGGAGGGCTGAGGAACGGCACAAGACATTTTGATAAAACATTTACAAACGCACTCAAGCAGAACTCCATCATCCACAACCACACAAACAAAACAACACACTACCAACACAGTTAGAAGGAAGGTACATATAAACACCAAAGAAAACAGAACCACTAGCAAAATGTTAAGAACAAAAAAAAGAGATATAAGAAGCGTTGACGATGGGCAGCCAAGTAAGAAAAAGGCAGGCCAGCTCGTAGAATTATTCTGCTACGCTTTTAACCATATGGTTTATTTATACAACAACAACAACGTTAACAACAGAGGGACAAGAACAAAAAAGTGGAAGGCAGACCACTCGCCAACATTGCTAACACAACAAAGTGGCAGACAATAAAAATGCAATTCTAAAAAGCCAGCAATAACAACAACAACAACAACTCGACGAACGTTGCACATTGGAATTCCTCGTCTTCCACACTTGGCACTAAAGGAAGAGGAAGGGAAACGATCTTGTCGATTAGGAAAGTTTTGTTGGGTTGACCAAGATGGGATTCCTTTCAAAAAACGAGAGGTGTTAACAGGAGGTTGGATATTTAGTTCTTAAATATGGTTGAAAACTGCCTAAATTTTAAAAACATTTTAAGAACTCAATAAAGATTTAAAAGAAACAAAAAATAACCTTTGTTAGTAGCAACTGAAATTTAAATACTTATATTTTGGATATACTTTATGGTTAAAATTAAAATATTACTATAAAACTACTTTTTATTTGTTTCAAGTGGCACAGAAAAAGATTTGTTATTTTATGCATTAGGTAAGCACACCTTTGCTTAAAAATACCGCTTATCCTACAAATTCGTCCAAAGTGTTCCCTTTATTTTTCCCAAATAAACCCTAAAAATGTGCACTCCCACTTGTCTCCTTAAAAAACCTAAATAGCTAACTACCCCATACATTTTTGAGATAAACCCACAATCGCCCTAAGTGACCCTCCTTTGACTTCCAAGGCGGTTCCCTAAAAAGTTGTTGAAATTCTCCAATTGCTGCAATTGTTTCAAGTACAACATCTTCCCTTTTCCCTCTGATGGCTACTTAGAAATGAGTTACTCCGCAGGATGGCTTCGCCACGCTGAACGCGCTAATGAAAAAATTGCTCGCCAGGTAAGAAAAAAAAAGGCAAGAAGGTATTTCGGAAATTTATTGGTAGCACACAGCAACGTGAAATAAAAAATACAAAACTGTTGACCAAATGTGTAGCATATGCTGCATGCAGACTGGTGGTAAGCAGGGACTTGAGTCTTGAGACCTGGAACCTGGGACTTGTGTGGTCGTCGTGGCGGCGTTGACTTATCTTGGCTTGTTTATCGGATCGGCCAGCGTCGACGTCGTCGTTTTAATTGTTTGTGCCCAGGGCGTCGGTTTGTAGGAGTTTTGTAGCCGCCAGCAGCAGCCGCTACAACAGTTATTTCAGCAAGTCGTTCTAGTAAATTAGCACATAAAAATGCGGCTGGAAAGTTGCCAAATATATAAAAAGCGGCGGCCGTTGAGGAATCTAGGGTAAGTTGCAAGTGGCAAATGGGAACCCATTGCAGCCGCTGCTATTTTATTGCATTTGCCTGTGCCTTGTGCCGTTGTGTGCCTTAGCATGTTGGAAATTTATTACCAAAAGTCAGCAGGAGGCCCAGTGTAACCGGGATAGGCTTGGCTTGGCTTGGCAGTTGCTTCCCAGTTGGTTCCCGGACAGATGGCGTGTGCCAGCCAGGACTAAGGATGAGAAGCCCCGCAGGACTCCTTGCAAAATGCAATTCATCGCATTTTGCATGCGACAATTGGCGGAGGGGCACTTTGATTTAGCCCCTTTAAGGAGATCCATCGGGGGAGCCCGAAAACCCAGGAAGCCAAAAGCGCTTATCTTAATGAGAAGTTGACGTGTCTGCATGCCACAATACCAATTCGGTTGGGGCATGAAAATTGCCTTAATGTGCCGGCAGATGCCCGAAAAAAAAACACAAAAAATAATATTTATGCGCCTCAATAAAAATGTGGGAGTTACTTGGCCACTTACAACATAAACTTGGGCCATTGATTGTTTACTTAAGTCTGCAGCAATAAATAAATTTCATCTATCGATGATGGGAGTTTTATTTTCTTGGCTTCAACTATAACATTATTTTGTCTTGGCTATCTTTTTCTATAAGATTTTATAATTATTACCAAAGGAAGACTGTTGAGTGTGTCTTACATGCTATATTACACAACTATTTAAATCTCTGGTTTATTTTTAGTAGAGAACACATTTCCTCAATTAAACAAGTTAACTGCAAATTACACTCGCCGCTGGTCAGCGGGATAATTACGCAATGTTCATCATCTCGGCATAATTTCGCAATTAAATTGAAGTCCATAATCTATCCCACATCATCGCAGTCAATTGCCAGCGCGTACTCGCATTTCCAGGGAATCGGAACGTTATATTAATTTGAAACCCGCCGCATCCACGAGATGCGAGATGTTTGTGCTGCTGACGTGACTGCAGCCAACCAAACCAAAGCTCAATGAAGCAGCAGTAAAGTGAGAAAACAGAAATGCAGTAAATGTCAAAAGCTACAGTGGTCGCAAGAAAGTGGTAATTTTTTATGATTTATTTTTGTTTATATTGAATCAAGTAAAAAGAATCTTTTATTTTGTAATCTTTGACAAGCGAATTTTATGGAAAATGTACAGATTATTTTAACATAACATAAGAACAATAAAAATACTCTACTAAAAATTTTCTATTAATTGTTTTTTTAAATTTTTAATTTTAAAGTTGTTCACTAAAAAAAATTTTTTTTTATAAAAATTAATAATAACAGTTGTGTTTAATAAATGCAAATAAATTAAAAGCTTCGATTTTCAACTAAAAGTTAAAGTGCTAAAAACTTTACAGATAAAATTAAGCTCAAACGTTTTCTCTTTAAATACCTCCGTGAATAACTCTTTGGTATAAAGTCTCCTAATTTTATAAAAGTCTTAAAACTGAAATTTTAAAATAATTTATGGAACCTAATGCTATTCATTTAGAGTTTCGAAGTTCCACTGTGCTTGAAAATCAAAAGAGGCAACCATCGCGTAATGAGCAACACGCACAAAATCCATAGAAATGGAAATGGATCAAGAGCATCACATACAGTTACAAATACAAATGCAGAGACGCAGATGCAGATACATCAGCAGCAGCAGCAGGTCAAGCAGGTACAAATGCAACAAGCGTTCGTTCGCTGGGCTGATTAGAAAGAGTGCGAGTGGTGAGCGGGGTCCTCATTTGTTGGAAACATAAACAATATTTGATGGTTTGTGTGTTGCTGTTGCTATTGCTGCCTTTTTCCGACTACGACTACGATCATGATGATGATGGTGATGCGTCGACGGTGGCGGCTGCTTCTTGTGTGTCTACACATGCATGACGAACGGAAAGAACCCCGGAGAATAGCGATCCGAGAGAGAGAGAGAGAACGGAGGAACGGAACGAATAGCATAATAATTCACTTAATCAGGCTTGAGCGGATTTACCGACTCGGCACATTTATCACAGCCAGAAGACAAGGAGAGATGCCGAAAAGTAGGAACAAAATTGGCCTAGACCAACCAGCAGATAATAGACAAATTGCTACTGATAAGCACTAGGCACAAGTAAAAAAAAAAAGATGGCTAAGTAAGTGGTGGATGCGGGTCCGTCGTTTAGGCAGGTGAAAAATGGAAATTGAGATTATGTCTAAGAGAAATCCTCACCCTCACCCCCACCTCCATCTCCATAATGATTTTTCCAACCACTACACTTCATCTCAAACACATGTCGCTCTTTTGGGCAAAACGGAAGAAGTCTTTGGTATGCATGAATGGCCCAGCAAAACAAAAAGAAAATAATAGAAAAAAACAAAAACCAAGAAAACTCAAGTGGAAAATTTTCACTAGGATGCGTGGTTGAAAGATGAGAGAGATCCGATCCGAAAGGCAGAGTTTTGAGTTTTGTGTGTTTGCATGTGCATTTCGATTTCTGTTTTTGTTTGCAACACGTTCACTACATGCCATGTTGCCTGACTTCACATTCAAATGGCATGACATTTCACATTTCTGGATGGATTCCGAATTTAAATGGAATTGCTCAAATTGCAGCCTTCCAGCTTGGGCCAAAAAACATAATAGATAATGCAGGGATTTACCAGGAAATAGTCTCCCATCAAATAATCGCATCTTTTTTAAAAGAGCAATGGTTAGATGGGATGAAAAACAGCTGGTGGATAAGTTTACATTCTTTTGTATAAGGGTATGCCGGAAATGAAAATTCATATTAGTAAAATTGATGGAAACTTTTTCGTTAACATTAGTTAAAAAATCCCTTAAAACAAACTCAAATACAACTTTAATATACTTAAAAATAACTTGGATATTTCCACCAATTCAATCCTTTTTACATAATCCTCCCTTAACTTTTCGGACGCCATTTTCCCTTACAAATGAAAGTTCCATTCATCGATTGCATAAATCGCAAAAGCGCCAGGAAACCGAACCCGGCACACAAATGGTAATAAATGTCAGTCAAAGTGCAGGGAGTGGGGCAAAGGAGAGACCCAGGGAGCAAGGAGCACCAGCAGCAGCAGCATAAAGAAGTCGCAATCGAAGTCAGGTCGTGTCAATAAATCGAAATGTAAACTCAATTTACAAAATTGAAATTGAAGCAGGCCGCACGCAGAGGGTTAAACGCAATGCGATTCCCCGCCAAAGAACAGGGATCGGTGCACCTGCGCACAATGTCCTGGACTTTGGTCGCGTTTATCCTCTGCCATTGGGTAGCTAAATCAAAACAATTCGTGGGGGAAACAATTTGGAAATGAAACAAAGGTACAGTGATCACTCATATAGGGTTTATTTTAATTTATTTATTTAAGCCAACAATTCAATTTAATGTTTAATGGAAATAAGTATTAGTAAGTATTGTTCATATTGTTTAAAAAAAAATAGATAATTACCTACACCGGGATCTCGAAACGTAATGATTTTTTTAGGTTTCAAGCTACATTGAGAAATATTGATATAAAATTGCTTTTAAATACAAGACTATTTCTGTCTTAATAATAGAATAATGAAAATTCTGAAAGTTCTTTCCTTAAAATAGCCCACTGTACCGCCAAAAATCGAGGTGTGTGACCTTTTTCCGCGCTTTTGGCGTTGCTGTAACTCTGTTTTTCTTCATCGTTTTCAGTTTAGTTTTAGTTGTCTTTTTTTAGGTTGACGTGTGCGAAGCATTAAGTAAAAGCAGCAACAACAAAGCGACTATGAAATTCGCATAAAAGTCTGGGAAAAGTAAAACGGTTTTCGTGCGGATTACAAAAGAGTAATGGATGGGCGGACGACGGAAAGCCAAACTAAATAAA
This sequence comes from Drosophila oshimai, assembly GCA_018150695.1. Classification (NCBI taxonomy): domain Eukaryota; kingdom Metazoa; phylum Arthropoda; class Insecta; order Diptera; family Drosophilidae; genus Drosophila; species Drosophila oshimai. The sequence continues at coordinate 1,273,671 of JAECWM010000286.1, forward strand.
CCGGGAAAAATATCAAATAAAACAAAACTCCATTTTTCGCAACTCGCTTGCAAACTATACATACAGCAAGTTTGTAGTGGGAAATCCGCAGAGGCACGTGCGTGGTTTTCTTTTTCCAAGGCATTCAACTTTGGTCAAGCCGTGGAGTGGGTGCTCCGTAATTAGTGGAGCTTCTTCCAGGTGGTGGTGCCTCAGGTGGTGGCTGCCACCGGGTGGCACCTTAATTTGCCAATAATGATGGATTTGCTTTATCAATTTTTTGGCTCGTGTGCTGCCAAGTCAGAAGGCTAAGGATAATGGGTTCTTTGAGGCTGATGTGGGTTCTCCAAGCCTGTGGCGCATTGAACCCGAACGGTGGGGCGGTAAAAAGGGAATATAGAATGGAATGGTCCAAGGGAAGGGGCAGTAGAGCGGAGTGTAGCCAAGCGGTGCATGTGCAGCGGCTTGTTGCAGGCGGCAGCAGCAGCAGGAAGCCAACAAATTACGGCCGAGCCACTCATCATCAGGTGGTGCGACACGTCGAGTGATTGAGTGCACAGAAAATAATTTATATACCACTTTTAAAATAATTTATATAGGTACCACTTTTAAAATAATTTATATACCACTTTTAAAATATTTTAAAAACAGCTAATATTCTTTCATACACAGTTCAAATAAACAAAAATATTAAGTTCTGAATTATTAAAAAATTAAAAGCCCAATTGATCAAAATAAAATTAAATAAATAATCAAATTCGTACTCCACATATGTGAATTCTGATCTTAAAATATCTTTTTCAGTGCATTAACGAGTAGAACAAAACTGAGAGACGAGTTAGCTTCGGTTGGCTGTAATTTAGTTCAACTGCCAGCCATGACACATTTTTACGGGCCTTTCTGGAGCGAAACGCAGACATCGTCGTCCCCCTCGTAATTGAAATTGAAGTTGAGGCAAAATGGCGACGACGACGCTTTTAATTGAACTTAAACTGTACTAACGGCACATTTCCCAGCTTAAACCACTTTTCCAACTAACTTTTGGGCAAACACATTTAAATGTCGTTTTTGGCCCCGTCATTGTCATATTTATAAGATTGAAGGCGAGGTCTGTGTGTTTGGTTATCTTGGTTGGAACTTGATTTTGGGGGCCCCACTCCTCCCCAACTCTTAAGAAGTGGTTAAATTTTTACCACCGCAAACCGAGAAAGAGGGAAACAACACAAAAAATATATAATAACAACCATAACAAAACTGAGAAAACTTTGACGCAGTCTTTGCAACCCAGAGGCTTATGCAGGATTTAATCTCAAGGGAGAGTTAATAGAATTCGATAAATGTTTAGTTATTTAGTTATTGACTGAACATTGTAAAAATCAAAGGAACTTATTTGTGAGGCAACCTAATAGACCCCATTCCACCTACGCCACTGTTTCCACCTCTTATTTTTTGTTGTGCTGAAGAGTTCTTCCGACTTTATTTCTTGGTATCCGTATCATTTCCTACACACACAACACACCTTTTTCTCCATCATTCTTGGTTCTTCTTGGGTTATTTTTTCCGTTCTCTGTTTCTGTTTTTGTTTTGGCAGTCACAACTTCTTTGGCTTTGCCATTGAAAGACAGCAGAAGAAACCGACTTTTGCTGTGGTCTACAAAATACTTGTAACCACAAAAGTTTGTATTTCAAAGCAAACCACACTGTGATTCTTCTTTTTCTCTTTTTTTCCTCTTCTCGGTTGCTTTATTTGTTGTTGTTGTTTTGGGGACGGGACGGCGACACTTGGATATCTCTTTTTTTGGTCGGATTTTTGTATCTGTGCGGTTCATTGTTATAATTATGGGAATTATTATTGTGGTTTTCACTCGGCTTTACCTCTTTTTTTTGGGTTTGAAGAGGGAACTGAGAACTGGTTTTAAAACCCAGCAGAACCAACTACTTTGATGTAATCGATAAGAAAAGTGTCTGGGAATCTTAAAGCTCTACTATATATTTTTCCCCCAAAATTGGTTGAGACAATTCGAGAAGTCGGAAAGAGAGATGTTCATCAGTAAATTGCGAATAAATTTTTTGGATAGTCCATTGAAATTTTTGTTGTTTATTTAAAGCGGCAGAGATCCCAGCCAGACATTGTTTACACCATGCGGTGGGAGGATGAAGAGCCAAAATAGATGGAAATGGTTTGTGTTATACTTATTCCCCCACACAACAGGTAATGCTGCTGATTGATCGGGGCTATGCTAAACACAAATCAAAGCTAATATTCTTTATGGACTTCTTGAAAATAATCTTATCGCGACTAACGAGTTGGGTCAACAAGTCTAGTAATGGTGCAATGGGTTGCAGCATATTGTAGATAGGGCTTACGAGGCAGTCCCAACTCCAGTTCCCACACTTCATAAAGTTCGCTAAGTGAATCATTAAACAAATTACAAATTAGTATGCCAGTTATAAATAGCGGCAGAATAATACATAAATAAATAAGTCAGATCTCTATATGAAGGTATGTATGTTTGTACACCTAGCAAGGGGGCACCGAAACCGAAGCACCTACAAAGTAGGTAAACATATTGTACATGTCCATCAATGTTGTGTAAATATTGGCGCACTGAGTTAGTGTTGGTAGTGGCTATGAAAAAAGCTGCACCACCCACAGGCACAGGCAGGCAGGCATTCGGGAACTACGTCTATATAGTTGGGGCCCCCTTAGCGATCACACGGGTTAGTCAGCTGTTTGCACTGGATAATGATATAATGAGTGGGATCCATTCCGGTGAATGGATTTCTCTTGCTAAAAATGACTATTCTATATTGCTCACAGGGGGGAATACTTTCGAAAACATCCAAATGACTAGGCTTTGTAAGGTTTTGCAAATTTAGTCATCAAGGGATCAATTTGGAAAAATGTATCTTATCTCAAAACTTAGTTCACAAACTTAGTTCAAAACTTAGTTGAACAAAAATAATTATGAAAAGTTCGTAAAAGAACATTTATTCCTAGATCAAACCAATCCATTAACTATCTAGCTGCCTTTACAATCTGAAAATATTTTACAATCTCTATTTCTTTAAAGGGCAAAAACCTTTATGGGAAGCATTTGAAATATGTTTAGGAAAACACTTCATAATCACCTGACGTCACAGACCACAAGATCGACCGCAGAAAAGGCGAAAAATTCTGATCTTAAGTTCATAATACCATTTTTTCATTCATTATTCCATTCATGAATGTAGCCATTAATTCCGAATGCTGCATTAACGTAAGCAAATCAAAACAAATGTCCGATGCGTCTATAAAACAGATCGATGTGCGAGATGTTTTAAACTTCAATTAACACGGCAATTTGTATAAATTTATTGGATTATGGAAAATTGTTTAGCGAAAAGTGAATTTCCACTAAAATTGACCAAGACGAGTGAAAAAATGCCGAACGGATTTTGCTCAAAACATAATGTGTCGCTAAAGAGAACCCAAAAGAGAGGAGAATAGATGATCTTGGCAATGATATATGGACTATATGTGTGCAGCATCATCTCTCCCTCCATCTGTTTATTCGAAAAATTATTAATTGAGAAAATGTGTAGAGCAGCCGCAGACTGTATGTAAATACATATGGACTTGCGAGCACAATAATTTCACAACTCAAGAAAAAGAAAATCCGACCAACGACGCGATGACTCAACTCAAATCCGAGCTGCTGCGCTGCGCTACATTACCTACTTTCAATATTTTGTGTTGACGCCAGCGAGAAATTTGGCCCACAAATAGCAGACAATTGACAACAGTAAAACATGGCCAAATATGTACGAAGCCTGCCCATGACGTAAGCGCACCACGGTAGCTGCATAAATAGACAAAAACTATCCGACAAGAAGCGAAAACATTGGCTCGAAACTGGAAATACCCTTGCTAAAATGGGTATTTCCCCATGACGAATAAATATTGTATATTTTTTATCAGGGTAATTTGTTATGTTTTGTTTAACTGCCTATTGAAGAATTCACAAAAATTAACATTATCACAAAGAGTGCTCGATTAGATAGAATTAGCTCTTTCAATATAAAAATATTTTGATTGATTGTATTTTATAATATTAAAATTATGATTTCGCGTTTGATTGCCCTAGTTGAAGTTTATTTTTTTTTGGCAAATACAGATATTCATTTTTTATCATGGTAATTCATTCTCTTTCGTTGAATTGCTTATTGAGGAAATCACAAAGTTAATTCTTAAGAGCATATAACTGATTGAGTTTTTAAGTATTAAAAATATAATTTCGGGTTTTATATTGCCATGTTTAATATTTTAAAAATTCGTTCACTTTAAAGTTAAAAAGTGTACTTTAATTGTTTTATAGCGAATCCACTCAATTGTAGGGTATCAAAGGCTAAACAGTTGAGTGCAAAACTTACAGGCACCGGCTCATGATTTATTAGCAACAGACAAGGACGGACAGAAAGACGCTAAATTACAACTTAAGTCGATGTCGCACCCACACATTCATAATAAGGAGATAAGGAGAGAGGGGGGAAATCAAAGAAACACACAACGTAACGTAAGCGTTCATTCACTAATAAAATTCGTTGACATGTGAGATTGATCAATTAAATGGGCAAAAGAACGGGCAAATCTGTTAACCAAATATGGAGTGTAAAAGGAGTGGCCACCACATAACGGATATGGATATGGGGAATGGGACAATAGCAAATTTAGTCATCTATTTCTGCATGAATCAATCACAATAAATCCCACAGATGTGTTACACTCACAAAATGAGCTCCACTCACTCACACACGTGTCAACAGAGTTCCGTTTTTCGCCAAGTGAGTGAGAGATCAATGCAAAAATACTTTACTCTTTACTCTTTTGCACTTCTACTTTATTAATAGTTGGCTCTCTCGCTCTGACACCCTCGCTCTCAAATGCACACGTGTTGGGGCTCCGCTGCCGCTGCAACAGAAACAACAACAAAGGTAGGGACGCCGACAGCGGATTTTGTTGGATTTTTATTTTTGGGTCTTGAGGCTTCTTCTTCGCATTTTATACTTTTCTTTATGTCTTTCCGATTTTGGAGGTAGCTCCTCGCCATGTGAAGGGAAATAATTACTTTATTTGTTGTTGTTTCTGTGTGTGTGTACAGTCGTGGTCAACACTATAGATATAGACAGATATAGTAAAAAATAAAGGTTAAAAACTAAACAAATTTGCTATAAAATCAGTTTTATGATTTAAAAGCCTCCAATATTTGAAGCATGCAGGTCAGCAGATGATCGTTTGACTTTACATTCTTAAAATATATTAATTTAATCCCAACTTAAATGAACATTATTCGAAGAAAAAAAGGTTTCTATTATTATAGATTTTAATAATTATTTATTTCTTTGAGAGGGGTTGATTGTTTATTTGTTCTGTAGCCAATTTTGAGAGTTTTGACCTCCTTTATAAAACACCACTTTTAGTTTTGAAACTGAAAATATATTATACAAAAAAACAGAATAACCTTTTTTTAAAAGATGCCTATTATGTTTACCGTATTTGTTTCTCTACTATTTATGGGTGTAGAAGATTGTTGTTATGATCTTGTGTTGCTTTGGTTAATTTTGTTGGCTCTTTTTTTTTCTCTGTTGCCAGCTGGGCTGCATTTCAAACAATTTGGAAATTTGAAATTGTTTGCAAGCTTTTATTAGCCAATGTTGTTGCTTATTCTCGTCCCCCTCCCTCCACCCTCATATAAACAATAATTAACAGTAAATGAAAATGGGCAGGAAATGCGAGAGGAGCCGCTACTTGTAGGTCAAGAAGCATTAGATGGGCAAAGGTAGAGGAGCCATTATTTTCCTAGTCGTTGTTATTATTATTCTGGCCACTGTGTTGCAATGCCTTTTTTTTATTGCGTTCGGTAGGCGTTAGATACTAATAACACTATCTAACGGTGCCTCTGCCTGCAGCATAATGACGCCTAATTGCCCAGACGACAGCAAAAATCACAAAGATCGTCAATTGAGAAAGTGAGATCAGTGACAAATTACGCGGCCAATTTGAGCGCTGCCTTAAGCGATCACATCCGTTTTGCAGATGGACGCAGAGTGCAGAACATTAGACAAATTTGCACATTTAATCAAAGACAATTGTTTAATTGCTCAATTACAGCAAATAACTGGAGTACGAACAAGGAAATGAGAACATGACCACTGCAAAAAAAATAAATAAACAAAAAATACGAAGGAAGTGACATCTACACGAAACAATTACCATATAAAACAACTTTATGTGCAACAACTAACCACATTTTTAATAGTACATATTTACAGAAAAAACCTACTTTATAGAATACAAATTTTAATTCTGTTACTTATATTGTTTGTATTTGTTTGTATATACTTGTAAAAGACTCTAAGAATCTTTTACATTAAACATAATGTTTCGATAGATTATTTTGAGTTGCACAAAAATACTGAGGGAAGTTGGAGATCTCTTTTTATCCATTGGAGTTACCAGTTATTTGAGTTGACAGACCTACAGGCAGGTGAGAGAATGGGATAGCGAAAGACAGTCGTCAAGTGCGAGTTTTGTTGTTGTTCTGCTGCACTTCCTACTAGGAAATTCTTAAGAATTGAGAATTATGTGCAGCAGCAACGTTGGCAAGTGTCATTTGAGACCCAAGTGCACACACACAAAGACAGTCGAAGAGACAAACAGCAGCTGCTCCCCAATGGGCCAGTGTGTGTGTTGTATGTTCTGTGTGTCAGAGAGTGGATTTTATTTGAAATTCAAACTCTTTTTATGATGGTACCCAGTGAATATAGGGTAGCTAAGGGTATAATGAAATTAGAAGCTGTACACCCAAAAAAAAAAAGACGTAAAAACAAAAGTATTGTTACATGAATTGTAAACTATTGAGCATTTAAAACTTCTTAAAACTACTGTTATTCTAGTAAGGTTGTTGTAAGGTAAGTTTAAGTTATACCTTCTTTATAACTGCCTATGGTTTAGTTTTTACCACATCGCTTATAAAGCTACAACTTTCGGTTTATTTTTTTCTGAGTGTAAAAAATGTGCAATCGTAAGCTGTTCTACAGAGGTTTTTCTAAAATGTACCGCGTAGGATTTAATAGCGCACTGCCTTACACTCCTAAAAAATGTTTTAGATGTCAATCGTTCCAAAACTAGAATTCATTTGTAATGTAATGAGCCTTAGAAAAGTCAGAAAAGAAAATCTTCCTCAACATTAACCGACTCCAAGCTAAATGGTTTTCTGCGTTTCGAGAGGAGTCAACTATTCGACTCAATCTATGTATTTTAAATTTTTCCCTCCCCGGTTTCCAGTAAAAATAATAAAAATCGCAGTTCAACAGCTGTAGGAAAACTATAAACCACATTGGGAAATGCGTTTTGGAAGGGGGGCCAACCGGAGGAATCTCAATTCTCTTTTTTTTGCAGGGCTACGCCTTTTATTTTTGCGGCTTCCAAACTCCCGGATGAACTTTTGTGCTCGATTTTCCAGTTGCCAAAAACCGCCGGAAATTGCTGGCAACTGTCGGCGTCGCCGGATCGTCGTCGGCATTTAGCACTCCCTCCTGCCCCCATTTTTATATGGGGAAAATCAACCTGATTCACAGCACAGTACTTGGGGAAAATTACATAATATCGAAATTGTGCCAAATTGCAACTGCAGATGGATATAATAACGTTGATTAATTTCTCCCCCAGTGAGATTTTCCATATTATTTCAACGGTTTTCTCAAAACAGCGGGTGGCTAATTTCGCTCAATTTTCGCTGTTCTCTAATTTACTTTACTCCGGGCCGAGAAAACATTTCAATTCTTTGGCCCACCAACGGAGGCATTCTCTAGTTTATCGGGTTTCCCGAGGGTTTTTCTCGACCTTTACTACCTGCGAATACCTGCCCAAAAAATAGAGAGAGGAAGGCGTGGGAATCACCAAATTTAGAAACGAAGAAAGAGACCCAAAAAACGAGAAAATTGCAATTGCAGGACGTGTGAAAATGTGCGGAAGACAGGAAACGTGGGCAGGACCGCTCGCAGATTTCCCGGAACGGCCTTGGCCAATGGGAAAGCAATTTCCCTTTGATTTACTCACCTTTTTCGGCAACGGTGGAAAATGTATATATATTTATATGTAGATGTTATCCAACAAAAATTATGATGCAAATCTCCAGAATCCAGAAGAATTTCCACACACAAAAAACACACACTCACTATATTTCTTTTCCGTTTTTCACCGCTGCTGATTGACGAATTTTCGCACTTTTCGCTTCAAGTTTTTTTTTTCTTTTGGTTGTGTTTTACGCGATTTCTTTTTGGAACATTTATTTGCACACAATTATTTATTAAATGCCGCACACCGACACGCAGACAGGTGTGTTAGTGTGTGTTGTTTACGTACGTCTGTGTGTGTGCGTAGAGCACGCCTCGCACACATTCACAAATATTCATTCACGATACGGTGATCACGATCTTCGCTCTCGCTCTCTCTCATCCATGTTGGGACTGTCTGTCTACGGTTGTTGTTGTTGAAAAATCCAAGAGAAAAATAATATTATATGAAAAATGAATGCGACCACAAAGCAAAGACGCACAAAGTTATTAACACGAACGGATTATGTGTGTGTTTTGCTGCTGCTCAGGAGCCTGCTCTTGTTTTATATTTATTAAATTTCATATTCATATTTCGCCCATCATTTTCTACCTGTGTTTTTAGTTAAACGAACACAAAAACAACACTTACGCACACACACACGCACACGCACCACGAAACGAAACGGGAGACGTAAAGGTAAAGTGGTAAAGTGTGTGCAAGAAAAAAACGAAACGAAAAACGGAACGAAAGCAACGGAACCCGTATATATGCACGCGCTCGTCGCTTCGATTTAATAGCGATTAAAACTGCACTCTCGCATTTGTTTTTCCTCTTCGGTTGTGATTGCGATTGCGGCACTTGTGTGGGTGGTAGTCGATCTGCTGATTGCTGCCGAATTTTCCTGCTTAATAGTTTTCACCACTCGCGATGTTACGTTTCGTGTCGTTCAGCGTCGTTCGAAATTTGTCAGAACGGCAGAGATGGGAAAATGGGAAAATAAAAATATTTTTACTAGTATTTTTACTAGTTCGATAAGTATGTGTTTTCTGAACCAGATCGATTTGATGAATTTAGCGGGGTTTCGTAACCAGTCAAAAAAGAACTCAAATGCAACAGATGTCGCTAGTCTTTTGTTGGACATTTAGCGGGGTTTCGTTTTGTCATGGTTTGGATAACATTGGCAGAGGAAATGTCGACGTTTGGATTACATTGGCAGAGGCCCCCTGTTAAGTTTTGAGAGAGCAAGTATGAAAAGTTGTTTTTGTTTTCTCTCTTTTCGCTCAGACTCTCTTGGCGCGCAATTTAAAAGTGAAATTTTCTAGTTGCTTAACAATGGCTAAAAATACTTTTTTTAAATTGACCAACATGAATTAAGCTTGGACTTGGACTTGAACTAAGACAAAAATCAAAAAATATAAAAATAGATTGTTTTGAAACCACTTAATTAACAATACTTTTTGTAAGGCTGTTTTCAAATGAATCCAAATTTTTAATTATTAATAATTTAGCGTCGTTCGAAATTTTGTCAGAACGGCAGAGATGGGAAAATGCCAATATTTTGAAAAAGTTAATATATTTATCGCGATATTTTTAAACTCAAATTCAAATCGACAGATGTCGCAGCCCTAGTCCATACAGTGGCGCTCTGGACCCTGTACACGACCCTTTCTTTGTTCGACATTTAGCGGGGTTTCAAAATGTCACGGTTTGGCATTGGCAGAGGAAATGTCGACGTTTGGATTACATTGGCAGAGGCCCCTTGTTAAGTTTTGAGAGAGCCGCAAGAGAGCAAGAGAGAATTTGTCAGAATTTCAGAGATGGGAAAATGTCAATATTTTTTTACTAGTTCAATAACTATATGTGTTTGCTGAACCAGATCGATTTTTAGCGGGGTTTCGAAACCAGTCAAACAAGCAACTCAAAGAGCCGCAAGATATCGCGATATTTTTTTAGTCATCGATCGAAACTTCCACTGTTGTAGCGAAGTTAATTACCTCAGAGATGGAACGTTTATCAACATAAACATAAACTAAATATGTAAAGGAAAAATACTGGATATTTAAACATTTAAACTATATATTCTCCTAATAGGAAAATATGTATTAATATAAAAATTTCAATTGAAACAAGGTTTACGGGGACAATTCTACCTTGTCAAGAAAAAAAAAACTATTTTTTGTTTGCATTTTCGGATAGAAACATGTTTCAATTATACTCTCCTAATATTTTAAGTCGAAATCTCTTAAATTACGAAAGTTAGCGGCCGTTTGGTGGACCGGTGTCAAGCGCGCGGGTTAGCGTGGTCAAATTTTCAAACCCGTTTTTCTCGACACCATGTTTTTCGAGTTGGCGGGTGTCCTACAGGTCGCAAAAATTGAGTAATTGTTATACAATTTTTTATACATGTTCCTCAGGAGTATGTGCATCCGTTGAACTAGGATCTTTTGAAAACAATGAGTAACGAAAAAATGAGGGAAAAACCAACACCCCAACAAAAATTGTGTAGCTTCAATAAACTGTACACTCCAACTGGCGAAAATTTCATCAAATTTCTCATACCTATCATACTTTCCAAGAAAAAAATTCCAGAAAAAAAATCAGGTTTTGAGCGTCAACATGGTAAAAGCGTGCCTTAAATGACGATCCTATCGTCAGTTTTTTGAAAAATACTGTTTAGTATTCAAAATATCTGAAGTACATATTAACTCTCAAAAAATATAAAAAAAATTTAAAGCCTAGTATTCAGACCGACGAACAGATTCGATGTCGAAAAGAGGGCATTCTTTTTCATTTTCTCGGAGTATGACCTTTTTTAGGAGGTTCATGGGCAATTTCATTGAGAGTATTGCGCGCACACTGATCCGGGCTGTTTTTTGGTTTTTTGTCAAACCAATTTGAAATAAGTTAGGAAAATTACTATGCAGGCGGCTTCAACCTTCTAAACTTAAGGGGGTATTCTGGTCTAGTAATAAAACAAATCGTTTGTTTTTCATATTTTTATAGTTTAACTATTTAAGAATATGTCTACGAGAGGATTTTCTCAAATTCAAATGATTTTCGGAGAAATAAGTATTTTGCTGAGTAGACATCCAAATCGGTTGGGCTGCACTTGAAACTTCAAACGCGTTTTTCTCAGAACTGTCTTTTTCAATCTAATACCCACGATTTCTCAGGCTCAGGCTCTCAGACTACGGCCATCCCCAAATTTTCATTTTTACTATTTTTAACAAATCGAAGAATGTTAAAAAAAGTGGTAAAAAAGATTTTTTTTTTATACAGTCGCCATGTTGTAAAATTATTTTTTTTAACTTTTCCGTAGTCTCTGCCATTGCGACATTATTATAGATTGATAATCTTTTTTATTTTTTGATTTCAGATTGCTAGTAGAGTTAAAATCGTGGGTATGGTCACGCACCAAATTTTTGAGACGCCCCACTCCATAAGCTGATAACTAACGGAATTTTAAATTTTTTTTACTTTTTTATTTTTTTTGTATGCTTCTAATGTGAATTAATAATGTATAACATTGATGAAAAAAATATTGCTTGCTTTTTTTTTACAGCACTTCAAAAATTACCCAAAATTCATGTCTCTAGACCAAAACACCCCCTGAAGCCGAGACTGAAGTTTGCAAGGAGAAGGAGGCAAAAAATTCAAAGGAGAATGCACTTGCCCTAAACGAGAAACGACTGCTGCACATCATCGCAAGGCGAGTGTACTACACGGAGATGGACTCCTTGGAGTGTTCAACGGGAATTTTTTTCCCTGCCGATCACCGAGGAGCACTCGCTTGGCGGGCTCTCCTGCGAGTTGCACCAGTGAAGGGTCTCGTACGCCATTCTCACCCACATGATCACCCCTACGATGGATCTCAAGCCGGGCTACTCGGTTCACACCATGGAGAAACCGCAGGAAAGCACTATACGGCACTATACAAGCTGGTGATCAAGCGCCAGGTGCAGGAAATCGAGGATTTTTTTGCAAGGACTGAATTAAACCGCCGTTTTTAAATCAAATTTAAAGAAATATTATACGAACGTAAGCGAAAATAATAAAACAAATAATAATTTGCATAAATTAAGCTAAACCCTCTTATGGCAGAGAGTGAGAGGGCAATAACGTAGAACGACCTGTTTATTAAATATTTCTATCTTCTTTGCCTTTTTTATTTGCGATACTCGAAGAGTAAGCAAATACTGTGAACGATCAAATGTCTGTCTGTCCGTCCGCACAAACATCGAGATCTCGGAAACTATAAGAGCTAGAACCACCAAATTTTGCACACAGACTTCTATGAGCAAGGCGCAGATCAAGTTTGTTTCAAAACCTAACCACGCCTCTTTTTACGCCCACAATCCGCGATACTCTGTGGTGCCCTCATTTTTAATGCTAGAGAAAAGCGGCCCATACAAATGTTGTTTGTATTGAAAATGTCTACCCAAAATATCTAAAAATTTTGAAAATCTGGCCATTTTCAAGAAATTGTTTATACAAGTGCGTTGAAAATTATTATTGCGCTCGAAAGTAGGCAAAACTTTTTTTTTTGAAAAGGGCGCTAAAAATTGATTACGGTTGAAAGTAGGCTACACTTTTTTGAAGAGGGCAATGAGTATCGCAAATCTTATAGTCGGGAAACCCGACTATAGCGTTCTTTCTTGTTTCGTCTCGGAATACTAAAAGACTTTCTAGTAATTTTTTTCTATCATCTGAGTACCGTCTGTCGAAAAGCAATCACAAAAACTCATACTGCTTTCGAACTCATTTCGTCGATCTGAGTACTAGGCTTAAAGTACGAAATATTCCCATGTTTTAAGTAATAATAATGTGATTTTATTTTATAGAAATAAAATTTTAAAGGCCTGTTTAGACTGGTCGATTCAGCGAGTTTTTCCCCATGATGATTGCATGTGCAAGAGCCACAACAGCGGGTTGTTGCGGATTTAGTATAGAATATTTTGGGTTTCCGAAATAATTTTTTCTATATTTATTGTCATATTCCTGGTTACCAATGATATATGATTTAATAATACGCTTGTTCACATCCTTTGATGTTTTTCTAGTAAATAACGAGGCTTCATATTTTCCAAAACTAAAAATATTTTTGCAAATGTGTTAAGCAAAGAACTTTTCTTTTATTATAATAGAACTAAATAAAAAGACCACCACGGTCGTTCTCTTGAGTATGTGTTTTTCTTTTTAAATGACTTTAAATAGTGAGTAACATTCGTTATGCTGTGTGTTGTGTCCTGACATGCCTTTGAAGAGCAGATTTTTGCGAAAAAGATTTCCAACAGTGGGTGCACTTAAACGGTCGTTCTCCAGTGTGAGTCCTGATGTGACTTTGAAGATGAATGTTTTGCGTAAAAGATTTCAAACAGTGGGTGCACTTGAACGGTCGTTCTCCAGTGTGAGTCCTGATATGCTTAAGAAGATCACTGTGTTTCGAAAAAGATTTCGAACAGTGGGTGCACTTAAACGGTCGTTCTCCTGTTGCGGAAATCTCCGAACAATGGGGAGTAAAAGGTTGACGTTCATCGTTGCTATGGTTTCCACTATCACCAATATCAATGTCATCCTTGATCCTCACTTGGCCATGATAGGTGTCGCAGTCTGGCATATGAAAGTCTTCTTTTTCGAAATCATCTTCTTCAAGGGGCTCGTTCTTTACTTGGCATGGCAATGGGTCGTCATATGGTTCCCTTATCACTTGCAAATCTTGAGCACATTCTTTCTTGACTTGGGCAACCAACTGATGTGATCTCTCGCTCTCGCAGTCCGACACGTTCAGGACTTCTTCCTCAAGTAAGTCCTCCTCCATTTTTATTTCGAATTCGTTTTTTGCATCCTGTAGGCACAAAGTGCAAATAGTGTCGGGGAGTTGATCCCCTTTCTCAACTGGATCCCCGCTCCACTGAGAAATCATGTTTGCAATCGAAAAGACTGATTCCTGTGTCCCATCAAAAATATTGACCATGTTTTCGCAGTGGTCCAGACAAACGCGGCATATCGACTCCATCGCCTGAAATTGAATAGTCCTGTGATAGATCTCGATAATAATTCAAATGTATACATTTTCTTACGGTCGTATAATACTTAATGCACAAAAATAAATTGCTCAGATGGTTTGTTTACTTCCTAAAAGTGCACTGTTATCGATAATCACCATTAGGGGGATTCGTGAAACTAATTTATAGCCGATGATTTTTAGTATTTTAAATATTCACACTGTTAAGGTTTGCCTTGCCCTAAACCCTAGGCTTAAAACTCCAATTGAAACGTACAAAATACCGAGTACCAACCGTATTTTGCAGTATTAAATTTACTTATTAATTTTCGTGCCTTACCACGCCAATGATAACAATCACGCGCCCATCCCTAGGCCACACTGCACGCAAACACGCGCTCGCGTTCCAATTAAAAACAAACAAATTGCACCGGAGCAACAAGTGCCGGGATAATGGGAGTCCGCGGCCTTACCAGCTACATAGCGCAGCGCGCCGAGATCTATCTGAAGCCCTACGAGCTGCACTCCACGGCTCTGGTCATCGACGGCGACAACCTTTCGTGCAATCTGTACAAGGATGTCACCGGCAGCTACTCGGCGTTTGGAGGCGACTACGACGACTTCTACCGGGCTGTGGTGCAGTTTTTCCAGGTGCTGGCCGAGTGCAGCATCCGGCCGTATGTGCTGATGGACGGTGGCTACGAGGAACGCAAATTGCGGACGGTCAGCAAGCGGCTGAGGGGCAAAATATCCGTGATTAAGCGCATCAATCCGAATGCCTCGATCACTCTGTTTCCCCTGCACCTCAAGGATGTGTTCGTGGACGCTGTGCGGGACTGTGGTGTGCCAGTGATGAGGTGCGTCTTTGAAGCGGACGACGAGCTGGCTGCCCTGGCCAGGAAGCTCAACTGCCCAGTGCTCTCCTACGACTCGGATTTTTACATCCACAATGTCAAGTACATCCCGCTGATTACGCTGACTGTGAAGGTATTGTAAGGTAATTTGAGCTTCTTTAATAAATATTTAACCATTTTATCTCTTTCACAGGTGCTCACCAAACAGGTGAAGGATAAACACAACCACAAACAGAAGGACTCCCGTGATCTGCGACGCAACGAGGCCAAGAATGTGGAGAAGCGCACCAAGGCCAACAAGGTTGTGGGCGGCATACAAACCTCTGACCAGGTGGCACAACCAAAAGGAAACACCAAGACCTACAAGTACCTTGACTGTTGCATCTATCGAGTGGCTCATCTCTGCGGGCGTGGCACACTCAGTGCAGAGAAACTCCCACTCTTTGCTGCCCTCCTGGGCAACGATTATATTGGCCGTGGGGCCTTTAAAAACTTTTTTACCGCCGGAATGGGAAAAGCTGGCCGGAGTCGCAAGCTTAAGATACAACAGAAACGCATTCAGGTCATCCTCACGTGGCTGAAGGAAGAGACGGCCGAGTCTGCTCTGAAAAAGGTCTTGTCGAGGTTAAAAAAAGTAAGTTTTTTGTGACTCTCTAGTTTAATTTATATTAACCACTCATGTTTTTGCAGCACCAGCGAGAATCTCTGGTGTCCCAGGTCAATGCAGCCATCTCTGGTTACTCAAATGAGTTGTGCCACGCCTATGATTTCTTCGAGGAGCACTATGAGAACGCTTTTCCTTATGTAGCACCCGCTAGCGAAGAGGAATTAAGCGATGAAGAAGATGAGGCTAGCTTGAGTGAAGATTTATCTATAGGCGAACGAGAAGATGATGAGGAGGAAGCTGAAAACCAAGAGGAAGAGCAACAGGAGGGCGATGAAGCTGAGGAGGCCGACTCTGGAGAAGATGTTGAGGAGGGAGAGGATACCGATGAAGGTCTTGAAGTGGAAGTAGAGGACAAAACTCTACTCTTCCCGCAATGGTTTCTGGAAAAACTATACCCAGCGCATCTATCTCGCTACTTTGTGGACCTTTTACACCTGCGCAAATACATCAACAATCCACAGATGGAGCATTTTCCCTTTCACGACTCCAACGAACTGGCTCTGCCCATCCTAAACTATGTTTTCTCCCTACTTCAAAATGTGGAGGGTGCAAAAACGGAGCCACAATTTGATGAAGAGGGTTCACCACTGCCCATTGAGTTCACCTACCTAACGAGAGCCGTTCGTATTACCAATGTTAAGTACATCAAAATGCCCATTGAGAAGAAACCAGTCTACGCATTTGAGCCATCTTCGCCGGATGCAAGGCATTTGAGGGTTGTATTTGAAGCGAATGTGCCTCATGTGGACACGGAAAAGCTGTTTAGTAAACTGGATGAGCTGCCAGAGGATCTGAGGTTGTACTTCCTGGCGATAATCTATTGGCTGCATCGCTCGGAGCACTGTGATCTGTTGCATCTTCACTCACTGATCTTCAGTTTGATTGTGTTGCGAACTATAGATGTTACAATCCCTGCTGAGCGTGAGGTTAAAGCTTTCCGGAAGAGATTTGGCAAGACATTAAAGCAGGAAAGAGCAGTGAGGGACAAAGAAATCGCCGAAGGGATCAAACGTGGCATTAAACCATCTCTTTTGGAGATCTCTGTACCAGATCGGATGTCCCATGTCCCGAAATCTGACTGCTATTTAACCCAAGAACGCCTGCTACCGCATTTCCACATGCAGGAGATCTTCAAGAAGAAGTTCGACCTATACTCCTCCACGGTTATCCACGCATTTGCCGAGTTTCAGGCTGTGGTTTATCAACTTAATGGGCTCAATTCCCTGCTGGACTTTCCTCTACTAAGTCCTCGAATGAATCAGCTATATTGCGGCGCTTTTATCTACAATATTTACGATCTTCTGAGAAATCGCACGGATGTCCGATACCATGTAGAAAACTTTCTTTTGCCTGACTCCAAACTTATGTTTGACTTCTATTGTTATTTGTACGACTGGTGCGCCGAATTTATACCGGATTGGAAGCAGGTGAAGGTGGATCAGTCAGCGGTGAAGGCTCAGCAAAAGAAACGATTGAAAAAGGAGCGGCAGGCGGCCAAGAAGGTGGAAGCCAAGGAGTCCAATGCGGATCCCAATGCTGAAATGGTCAAGGATGCTGACCCCGAAGATGATTTCTTTGACTTGAATAACAAATTCTGTGCGCTCAAAGTGGCGTAAAGATTTAAAACTAATTAAAGTGCAATTTTGAAGTTAAGCAATGAAACCTGTTCAGGTTCGATATCAGTGCGATAGGTAATAACAAAACGAAACTTATTTTTATATACTTTTGTTGTTGAGCTCACCCATTAAAAGTGATTTACAATTATAAAAAAAAAAAAAATTTTCATGGTTTTCATTTCTGTCTTAATTCCAAAGGGTCTTTTACATATTCTCTTTATTAACACATGCTTCTGGATTCATTTTTTGTTTTGTCGGCCTAAACTTTTGGTTTATCGATGCATTCCGCATTATAAGTGTAGATTATTCAAACTATTTAGTTCAGAATCTTCAACTTTTACAATTGGTGTTTGTTCAATATTTTCTGTTTTTTTTTTTCATCCAGAGCCAAACTTTTACTATTATGTGCCCACAACTTTTTATTGTCCTTAAAAGTATAAAACAAATCCTATAGACAGCCCTAACTTTAAAGTTAAATAGGCATTATTTAAAGCCAATTCAATTCTGTGGTTTTGTACCTGTATAGACTAAATAAAGTTTTAAATGTTAAAAACAAACAAATTTTCTGCAACAATTTTTGAGATTGATTGATTCTCACGCTTATTAAAAACTATTATTCGGACTCAAAGATTTTATCTCTAATATATAAAATTCTCGAGTCAAAAGTGTTAGACAGAAAACTCCTCCGAAACGGCTTGACCGATTCTCAAGAAATTTTTTGAGCGTATTGAGTAGGTCTGAGAAATGAACAACATCTACCAGAGCCAGAAGATACACGAGCTGAACGCAATGAAGGCAGAAGAGAACAGCAACGACAATCACGCCGTTTCACAGTCAATAGACGCAGAACAAACCAACAACGACAACAGGTAAATCGAGCATTTATATCTGATACATTCCTGCGTCTAGAATTCCAGTATGAGCCCGATATTGAATATTATGCATCCCTTGTGGGCCATCCTCTTCTGAAGAATTCGCGGTTCCAATTTTTATTTGTTATCATTGAGTTAAGTAGTAAATAACCTTGTGGGCCATCTTCTTCTGAAGAATTCGCGGTTGCCCTTACTCGCGAATCAGCGGACAACAATTTTCCAAAGAGCGTGCGTGGTCGGACCGAACGTGTTCGGCAGCGACTTGGAGGACATTAGCGTCTGCATGAAATACTACCCTGGAGGTGCTGGCTTTTGCGACAACCGCATATAGTCACTGAGCGTCTGAGAAACTGCCACCGCGGAGGGGCTCTGTCGGCGGAAGAACGATATCTTCGCTTAAAAGGATCGCCACCTGGCGGGGTACCACTGCTTAGATTCATGAGCTGATGAAAATCATGTTTATTACTGCTGGCAACTCCTTTTAAGCCTGCGTTCGTGCCAATTGCCAAAGATCAAGGTGCTGGACAACATGAAGGTCTCGGCGAAGCTGCCGGCTTCCCCGGTCTCGCGTTTAGCGGAGGATCAAAGAAGCAGGAACCGAAGCCCGAAATAAAATTGGACTGGAAAGTGGAGTTGGAAGCTCTAGGAACTTACATCGTTCCAACCCACTTCCATCAGACCTTACCAGTTACACCTCGCACCCAAGCTTGCCGTGGTTCCCAGGATCGATGAAACGCCACAGAGGCAGGATGGCCACAAATCTCATTTGTAAGCAGGAAGTGCGTGGTTTAGCTAGAGTAAATGGTTAATATTACGGGGTACGAATAGGAAGTCGCTCAATGAAAAGAATTCAAATTAGGGCGAGACAAGGTTCGCCGGGTCCGCTAGTTATTTTATAAAAAAAGAAACAGAATAAAAGTTTTTAAAAATTACTGTTATCAGCTATGTTAAGACACCGTTACTCTTGCTGGGTCCTCCACCGTGGGCAGGTGTTCGATCACCGAAGCCCGCAGGTGGAGCATGGCGAGGTAAGTGAGGTCCAACAGGTCCATGCTGAAAAAAGAGCTCACTGATTTAAACCGGCGCCCAGTCAGTGTGACCATCCAAATCCGACCCTCAGGAACCCTCAAGACCCCGCGAGTGGCGCGCCCTGTAACCCGCCCTCTAGTATTTTTTTTACCAAGAAAAACAACTTTTTAGGGAGCATCAAGTGCGGTCACACCAACCAACTACGTCACTGCTGTTATCGTTGTAATCAACACAAAAAAAAAATAACGAAAATAAAGCGAGCTATCCGCGCCGCAGACTGATCAGAAGTGACTTCTCGCCTAGTTTGTAATCAGCGCCCGACACTGCCAACAACAAATGCCACCACTGTGACCCCGGGAGCGGAGCAGGAGCAGCGCTGCCAGCAAAAACAAAGGCCAAAACAAAGGCCCCAGCCGAAACGAAAAGCAGAACGTCATTGGCAGGCAATTAAGCATCAGAAACGGAAGCGGCGGAGGTGCGTTTCTCCATCTCCAACCAGTAGTAAATGCTGGTTGGGCTCAGCGACCAGCTAGCGCGGATCATGGAGAGCGTCTTCGAGGCGTACCTGGGACCCGATAGCGTCCTCGCTAGTGCCGTCGGCCAGGCAGTGGGCAGCGGCGAACCGGAGGACATTCCCAGGAGGAACACCGATGTCTGGGTGCTGGGCAGGCGGTACAATGCCATTCAGGGTAAGGTCACTAGCCAGAAACCAGTTAGTGTAGTATTATGCGGAGCTAGATATGAGGATGAGTCATAGGTGTATGCAAGGCATTAAATCTTATATCTTGAACATAGGGAATTTTTTATTTAGGTCCCCTAGGGGACATCCCCATGAATGTATTTATTTATTAAAGTTTGCTTGGATAACGTTTGATTAGATAAAAACTATTCCATAAAACAAATTAACAATTTTATTGATTAGGTAACTATAAACTAAGCATTTTGTTGAATAGTTTTTCTCAATATTAAGTCTTCCTTATCTCTTAAAAGCAGACAACTTACATGTTTTCTCAGTTTATAATCGTTTTTAAAGTGCAGGAATATGTTTTTTTACCCAATTAAACCTAAATTACCAGATTTAACCCTTTTTCCTTTCCAGAACTCGAGCTCATCCGAAGAGACATACAGTCGCGACTGTGGTGCACCTACCGCCATGGTTTCTCGGCTTTGGGAGAAGTCCAGCTCACCTCGGACAAAGGATGGGGCTGCATGCTTCGTTGCGGTCAGATGGTCCTTGCCCAGGCTCTGATTGACCTACATTTGGGTCGGGACTGGTTCTGGACGCCGGAATGCCGGGATGCAACCTACCTCAAGATCGTAAACCGATTTGAAGACGTCAAGAATGGTTTCTATTCGATACATCAGATTGCCTTGATGGGAGAGTCCCAGAACAAGGCAGTGGGCGAGTGGCTGGGACCGAATACAGTGGCTCAGATTCTTAAGTAAGACCACATCTTTGCGCATTAAATAATGAACATGGACTATAACAATTCTGTATCTGCAGGAAGCTAGTGTGCTTTGATGACTGGAGCTCGTTGGCGGTTCATGTGGCCATGGATAGCACAGTAGTTCTGGATGACGTATGTAAGTCAAATGGTAACGATTTTAAAGTACTTCGGTAACAAACAACTCCCATCTTTCCTAGATGCCTTGTGTCGCGAGGGAGACTCTTGGAAGCCACTGCTGCTTATTGTACCCCTTCGCCTGGGCATCACAGACATTAACCCGCTTTATGTGCCAGCTTTAAAGCGATGCCTTGAACTAGACAGCAGTTGTGGCATGATCGGTGGCCGGCCCAATCAAGCTCTGTACTTCCTGGGCTATGTGGACGACGAGGTCCTCTACCTAGATCCGCACACCACGCAAAGAACGGGCGTGGTGGGTCAGAAAACGGGCGCCGGAGAACAAGAATACGACGAGACCTACCATCAGAAGCATGCCGCCCGCTTGAGCTTCTCCGCCATGGATCCCTCCCTGGCGGTCTGCTTCCTTTGCAAGACCAGTGACAGCTTCGAGGCACTGCTAACGAAATTAAGGGAGGAGGTGCTCAGTCTCTGCTCGCCTGCTCTCTTCGAGATTAGCCAAACGCGAGCCGTCGATTGGGACACAACGGAGGATATCGACTGGCCCACCATGCCGGATATCGATTGGCCTGCGGGCACCTCGGATTCGGACTCGTTTGCCATAGTTGGTAAGAGGGGTAGTGGTACTTCAGATGCTCAAGTTTTAATTGACCATGTGTCGTCTGTCCTTTTTTTTTGTGCTTTTGTCTTCACGATCATATAGATAAATTACTAATGTACAATCTTTTTGAAGTACCTAACTAGCATATTCTTAATATCACTTTAACTAAATGATTTGCTTGGGGATTCCCGTAATTACTTTGCTAAATTATAAACTATTAAGCTTACCTGATTTATATAAAAATTTTGCGCTCTAAGTTTAGTATTTCCGTAGGTTCTGAACTTTTAAAACCAGCTTAAACTTTTTGATGCTTGGTATCCCGCAGTCGCAACATTTGACCCTTATCAATTCCACTCGTTTTTCACTCAACCCCCTTATCATTTCACTTTATTCAACAGAAGAGAGCGGAAGAGACGGCGACGCCGGCTGCAGCGGCAGCAGTGGCAGCAACAAACCCAGTGAGAGAGCCTTCATTTGAGACGACGCCTGCGCACCACCAGAAGCAGAGCGGATGAGGCCAAGCCAGGCGAAAGTGGAGCAGCAGAGAAGGAGGATGCCGACGAGGAGAGGAACCAAGGAGGTGGAGCCACTCTGCGGATGCTGCGAATGCAATAAACTAAGGCTAAAGTGCATAATTAGACGAGTGGTTGAGATTTAGTTTTTAGTATGTTTACGATTTGTACGAATGCGATTCTTAGCGATTCATAATGCTGCTTTATTGTACGCGATTGACTCCACGGGAGACAATTTGTCAAAACCACAAACACACACAGAGTGACACTCGCTTTTTGATGATCAATTAAACATTTTTATGCAACGTTGTACATTGAAGACTCGAAGAGATCGATCGCCTTAGCCAAGTGTGTATTTATATGTTTGTATTCATAATATTCATATTCGTTTTCGTATATTCGTCTGTATATGCTCAAAAATGGACCAACAACTAAATACATAATACTTGGACTATATGCATATATCTCTATATATGTATGTATATATTAACTTTGCTATCCGCCTCTGGACTCAACGGTTGGATAAACTCAAGCTACACGAAATAAGGAACTTTCTCGAATGAGTAACCAAGGAAAAAATGTAGGAAACTACGTTAACAACAAACTCGCGCCTATGCACACAGTGAGCCCCAAGAGGTCACAGGTTTGATGAAAATGGTGACGAAAACTAACGATGGATCTTGGTTCGTATGTGTCCCCAGATTACAGAACTGAGGAAGTAAATCCTAGCTGATCGGTTTCGCGAGATATTTGTAATGTAATTTTTACAAGACTAAATTACAACATAAAAAAAAACATTGAACCGGCCCGAAATTTTTTCTGGTAGAGTTAATTATCTACATTAGGAAAAATAAAAATAAAATTTTTTAAGCGAATTTTTTAAGATTTTTTAAGTTTAAGAAAAAATGTTTAAAGGCCTTTACTAGATTTCTTCTATCTCGGGTTATAGTCGGCCGATTTGGATGTTTGTACCATTTCACTACCAATAAACTGATCTTTAACTTTGCCATACAGTCATTTGCATTCGATAAGTAATTTGTCGAGGCTCAACAAACACAAACTTTTGATTTTTCGGTTTTTTCACCATATCCTAAACACTCGAAGAAAGTCGATGAAAACAATGGTATGTAATAAAATGTTTGTATTCACATACACTATCAATATGTAACTAACAAATCCACATCAAAATATCACTCTTAGCTTGCCTCAGGACCAACGACAAGGACGCGGTGATAGAATGGTCCCATTTTTAAATTTTTTGTTGTTTTTGTATTTAGTATTTTTTTATATTTTTTAAGTGTTTTTGTTTTTATATTAGTTTACATTTTTTGTTGTATTTTGAATTTTATTATTTTTTATTTTAAAAAAATTTTTTTAATGTTTTTTTAATTGGAATTTTTTTTTAGGAAAATAAAAATAATAAAATTCAAATACAACAAAATATTTAAACTAATATAAAAAAAAAAACACTTAAAAAATATAAAAAAATACTAAATACAAAACAAAAAATTTTAAAATGGGACCATTCTATCACCGGTCTTGTCGTTTCTGCAAGCTAAAGTGATATTTTGATGTGGATTTGTTAGTTACATATTGATAGTGTATGTGATACAAACATTTTATTACATACCTTTTTTACTTTTCTTCGGTGTTTGGATATGGTGAAAAACCGAAAATTAAAAGTTTTGTGTTTGTTGAGCTCTTGCTGACAAATTACTTATTGAATGCAAATGATCTGTATGGCGTTAAGATCGTATTGGTGTGATATTGGTATCAACATCCAAATCGGCCGACTTAACCCGGATATGAAGAATCTGTAAAGGCCTTTAAACATTTTTTCTTAAACTTAAAAATCTTTAAAAAATTCGCTTAAAAAATTTATTTTTATTTTTCCTAATGTAGATATTAACTCTACCGAAAAAATTTTCGGGCCGTTCAATTTTTTTTATGTTTTAATTTAGTCTTGTAAAAATTAAATTTACAATATCTCGCGAACCATCGCTATTTACTTTCTTCAGTTCTGTAATCTGGACTCACCAGATCCTTTTTTCGTCCATTTTCATCAACCGCCCTTGCACTGTGCAGCTGGCAAATTGACACTAATTGGGCTTGTCCTGTGGTCTCTCGGCTCAATCCCTGCAGAAAGGCAAACTCAGATTTCCCAAAGTATACGCTCTCTTTTCGATTAAGCAGTTCAGATAAATTGCCTTGGAGTCTGAGATGGGTAAATTAATCGATCTTTTAGGAGCTAATGTATTTCTTAGCCTTGCTTCATAATTTATTTTATGTCCCATAACTTTTTCCTTCAGAATAATAAACTTCCTTTCGTTAAAGGAATATCCAGAGTACAAATAATCTTTCTACTCAAATGGATCTAGTAGCTTATCTTTTAAGCTCTGTTTAACAGAAATTTGAAATAAATATTTAATTTTATCAGTGGGGCTAATAATAGTGAAAGCGTTCCATAAAAATTGGATATTCAATCTGGATGAAAGGGCCTAGGAATCTTTGAAGCTAAGGGTACATAAGGTTTATCAACCCCAAAAAAACTTTTTTATTATTTTGAAAGTAGTTCAGCTACGATCTGTTTTGCCTTTCCAAGGGATGGGCTACGAAATAACCATTTTATCCCAGCAAAATGTGAGAAAAAACCCAAGTTTGCCTTTCTTGATGGGCGAGCCCAAAGACACACCAGAACCAGGTGAGTAATATAAACATTCAACAACTTTTTGCGGATGTCTTAGAGTATGCAGCACGATCTTTCAATCCGCTTCTCTGCCTTGGGCTCACTGTGCAGAGCCATCTCCACATGCTTCCGTGCCAGCCAGGATTGCTTCTGCAGCCGATTGACCACGATCCTATAAGCTCCAATGATGTCAGAACGGGGCCCACTCTGCCTCGCATTGATCAGCATCTCGGAGGAGAGACCCAGCTCAGCCAGAAGTTGCCGGGCCTCGAACTCCAGGCCGCCCAGCTGGCTGAGATCTTGGGTGTTTGTGGGCAACATAATGCAGCTGCCCGTCTCCGCATCGTAGTTCTTGAACAGGGGGCAATCCTCGGCCACCTCCACATTCCACGGATTGATCTTGGCAGAACCGCACTGGCCATTGGATAGCTGCTTCTCAGGCTCTGTTTCCATGGGTGTGACCTTTTTCTTGAGACTGCCACACAACAGGTACCTTCTGGTTGGACGTTTGGCCTGTTCGGTGGACTGGGGCTCCTTCAGCTGACCTGATCCCTGTAGCAGTAATTCGTGACCAATCTCGATAGGTTGCAGAAAATTCTGCACAAACATCTCATCCTGCTGTCGGGTGTTCATACTAATGGCCGGCTTCTTGACCACTTCCGCATACCGATCCCTTAGAGAGGCGGATTTCCTCAGCCGATGGGATTTGGTGCGCACCCAGAAGATCGATCGCTTCACCGGCTTGCTGTGCTGGTTGATCTCCCACTGCATCAGATCTGCACTAAGCTTGGGACAGGTCACAAACTGGCTGTTCAGCATATCGTCAATGGTGGGCCGCTGGGCGGGTATGTGGATCAAGATGCGTTCTGAAAACGAATAAAAAAGGAAAATTCATATAGGGCTCTATAATGTATGGATAATATGTGTACAGAAATACTATAAATATGTAATAGGCTTAAGGATAAATATTTACTTATTTATTTACTTTGCTATGTAATATATTTATTTATATTTATTGCAAAAATAAATATAAATGTAAGAGGCACTACCTTCGGTTTATTTTAAAGTTTAATTGTCTAAAATATGTTTTAATCAAATTATTATTAAGACCATTACGTTTTTTTATCTTTGAACACATTTAAACTCGATTACAGTTTTGACGAGACAATATAATTAATTTTGAGACAAAAAATATTATATTTAGTATCTTAAAGGTCACATAAATGTGTATTTAACATGAGTATTAAAAGTAATGGAATTCGAATAAAAGCCAATCTTTTGTAGGTGTAAAATTCTTAATTAAATAAACAACGATCGAAACAAATCGAAAAAAAATTAAAGTTAAGATTTATTTATATTTTATTTTGTTTTTCATTGTTTAAAACTCACGTATAAGTCTTATGCAGGGCAAACTGAGCTGGCCGGGCAGCAGATAGTCGCCTTTGAGTATGGCTGCCTTGAGGCCGGGAATGGTGGGTGCCCGGAAGGGCATGTTTCCAACCACCATGAAGTAGAGCAGGATGCCCAGGGCCCACACGTCCACGGGAGCACCGATGTAATGGTCATCGGAGAAGAGCTCGGGCGCCGCATACGGAGGCGAGCCGCAAAACGTGTCGAGCTTTTGATTGGCACCTGTCAAAGGGTGTGAAATTGATTAGTTTTCTGACGGACTGAAGGGGTTGTTGAACCCACCATTGATAAGTTGTGTGCTGAAACCGAAATCAGCCAATTTGAGACGATCCTCTGAAAGGAGCAGCACATTCTCCGCTTTGATGTCCCGATGCACATAGCCCAAACTGTGCTGTTGGATATATAGAATAAATTTAAATACAACTTAAAGTTTTCAAAGAGAATTTGTATGTGTTGAATTGAATTATTTAGTATACTCCCATGCAAATTTTAATTCGTTTTAATTTATAACAAGCCATTAATATGATTTTACAGTGCGATACAAATAAATTATGTTCACCACAATATACATATTTGCATTAATCCGCATTATAAATAGTAGAGCTTACCATATGTTTGACAGCCAGCAGAAGCTGTTTCAATAAAGGAGCCGCATGAATCTCCCTCAGGGGACCGCCTTGGGTTATGTGGTTGTAGAGCTCCCCGCCGCGAATCCACTCCGTGACCAGATAGACCCGCCCCAAAGTCTCAACCACCTCGAAGAGCCTACAATAAACTTTAAAATTGTACACCCAAAAACATATTTATGAGGGATCCGGCTTGCCTCAGTATATTTGGATGATGAACACACTCGAGAGTGGCTATCTCGCTGGACAGCATACGCAGCGCCTTAGCATCGAGACCGGCCCGATCCAGGTCCACCACCTTAATGGCCACTTTGTCTGTAAGCCAAGTGATTAACATACGATAGGGATAATATTTTGTAAGAATATTTTACCACGCGTCAGCTGGTGAACGGCGAGTTTGACCTTGGAGAAGTTGCCGCGCCCGATGTCGCCACAAAATCTGTAGAGGCCAATGCGACGGCCGATGGTTACCTGTCGAGCATAAAATTAATAATAAATAATAAAAATTGACCTTTAGTTTACCAAACAAATAAACTTTTATGTGTAAGATTACAGGTCGCAAAAAAAACCCACAAGCAAATAAATAATAAGATATTAAAGGTAAGTACATTTTTAATTAAATTTTTTTTATTTGTCGTTATAAAGCCTTTTAATCATTTGCATTTTTGTTACTTTATTTAAATTAAAGGTGTTAAAACAAAAAGCGTGCTTTAAATTGTCAAAATTGGCCAAATATACCGCGCTTAGAAGCCTATTTATATTTATATATAAGAAAATAGGTTGGTAAAAAAAAATTAACAAATTTTTGGAAACTATTTTATTTTTCTTATATACGCTTATTAACGCTTTACTTAAATAAACGGAGTAGCTTGAATTTCGTCAAAAAAAAAATGTGCTTGCATTATTAGCTTATTTATTCAATTGAATTTTCATCAAACTAATTTCAAAATATGAGGCATTTCCCGGAAAATGTTCTTCAGGGACAAGGTTCACCTTAAGGTTAAGTCATCGGATTACTTTCTTTGATACTCCAATGTACACATGTTCTAACAATTAACATTGACTGCCCCCATTCCGGCCACAACTTGGTTTCCTGTAATTTATGCACTCACACCCCCAAATGCCTTATTTTCAAGACCTGCTGGTCTTGCAATTTACCCAAGGTCAAGTGCGGTACATTTTTATTTTGTTAATGTAATTTGAACTGTGTGCTGCACTTGACGTGGCCGTTTTTTCTTGCTGCTTTTTGCTTGTTGCTTGTTGGTCTTTCACCTCTTGGCTTTCTGTGTGTGTTTTTGTTCTTTAATCCACCTTTTTGAGCCATCGAGAGAGGGGGGCAGCGTTAATTAAGGAACGAGCAAACGCAACGCAACGCAGCGCAACGCGGCGTATACGTAATGCGGATAGCTGGCATTCGGTCACACGCGCATTCTGCAACGCAAGTCCCAAACAAGCGGGGAATGAGTTCACAGAAAGACAAGAAATCCCTAAACACTTTAAAAAAAGCGAACTCATTTATTTTTTTTAGTCTATAGTTTGTTTACTAAAAAACTATGTAGTTTTTTTAATTAAAAATTTATTGCTATGTAATTTGTTCTATGACAACATACATTTTATTCGTTTTTGATAATTTTATTAAAAGGTTGCTTTTAAAATCACAAATAATTTTAAACAAATTTAAAAAAATGACAAAACGATCCTTTTTTATACTAATTTTTATATTAAAAAAAACTGGTGTCTACGTTCTTCAGCT
This sequence comes from Drosophila oshimai, assembly GCA_018150695.1. Classification (NCBI taxonomy): domain Eukaryota; kingdom Metazoa; phylum Arthropoda; class Insecta; order Diptera; family Drosophilidae; genus Drosophila; species Drosophila oshimai. The sequence continues at coordinate 1,301,964 of JAECWM010000286.1, forward strand.
TTAACTTTTTAAGTGATTTTTAGTGCTAGGATCTTAAAAAAACTAACTTTTATAAAATAACAAAAGAATTCAGTAGCTATTTTGATGCCACAGTCAACTTAAATTTATTTAAAAAGGTTTACACTATTTCTTTAACATTTACTTGGTACTGACTGCAACCTAATCGAATAATCTAAATTCAGAAAATATAAACTTTTTGTTTTTTAATCTTCAGGAAATGCTTTAATTTTAGTGAACATCGACTAAGCCCATTAGGATATAGAAACGGTAAGCTTTTTAAGTTTTAGTTAAGAAATTATTAAAGAAATTCTGGTGTTGTTTCCTTCAGAATTCTATTAATTTTAAGTGTACCGCCTGACAACCGACACCACCCACAACCCCACTCTCTTTTGACGCCATTGGTGCACAAGCAAATTAGCCTTGAACCCCGACATAATTGCAGCGCTGCAGCAGAGGGTTTGTGTATTAGCTTACACACACACACACACACATCCTCATGGAACATGGAACATTTCCCAACAACAACAACAAGCGACAATGGCCTGGCTTTGGCTTTTCACAGTGACGTCAGAGCAAGCGAAGCAGAGGTAAGCTCCCTTTTTTGTGTGTCCTGCCAAACAGGTTGCATTCAAACCTACTACTAGCACGAGTATATGAGATACGATTCATCTTGCACAAGGACACACAAATCTGACACAATAAGTTCATGACACAGAGCGGAGGAGATACATTTAGCCCATAACAATTTACAACCTTCACGGGTGTGACACCAGAAAAGGGTGCTTGCTGAAGGTAATTTGTTTCACGACACGGATGCTTGGGAAAACAGAATTATCTAGGCGAGTCCCCTGATGATGTCTGAGTTTGTTGAGACAAATAGAAACATTAATTTTTACAAAATTGATGCGGTTCTTTATGAAGTTCTTTGTTATAAACCTTTTTAAATCGATTTTCAAACTATTACTACTAGCTGTTTAATATAAATTATCATTAATTCAATATTTTATAAATTATTTATTAATCCCTTAAATATGGTTATAAAATACATCACTAATACGCAGTGCTGTCATTACATACCCGTTAAAAAAACTTTGGGGAAAAACAATGTCCTATAAATCATTATAATCTACCCTAATAAATCTAATTTATGTTTCACATTTTTTAGTTCATTTATCATATCACTTAACATTTATTAAAAAGTTGGCCAACTAATGGCGAAAGTAATTGACATTAACCGAGCCATTGCCGCAGTTCAAAAGCACCCGAATACTCAGGTGCACTCAAAGAATAAACGTCGAAAAATTAATTTGCAAAAAAATATTACTAGGTTTATATGACAAGTGTCATAAGGGTACTATAAATTTATTAGTTAAATGAAAGCTAATTTGAATCCAAAACACAATACTAAACAGTGTATGTAACAAAATGAGCTTTTTTAAGACTTTTTAAGATAAAACGTCAATTTGGTACAAAAAAAAGTAGTCGATTTCAACGACAAGTGTCAAAATAATACCATAAACTTATTAGTTAAGTGAAATAAGAAATTTTAAGTACTTAAGAGTGTAGAAATTACCCAACAAAATTGTTTTTTTGAAGACTTTTTAAGACAAAATGCTAAAAAAAAGTGGTACCCGATAGGATATTAGCGCATTATATTATAAGTTAATAGTTAAAAATATTTAAAAGTATTTTAAAATACATTAAACTACAATTTAAAAAATAAAACTTCTTCATTTACTAAGCATCTTTCTAATTAATTTTCGTTTTTTTTCGGTGTGGCAAAACTTTTACTTAATTTCCAATTTCCCACAAGCATTTCAATTTGCACTCACCTCGTGGCCGCAGCGCGGATCGCATTGCAGCGCTTTGGTTAGCCGCTGGTACGGAGGGGTGGGCGGGGGCGGCTGACAAATTGTCAGCGACGTCGTCGTCGTCGTCCTTGGCGGCGGAGGGGGCTGCGGTGGCAGCGACAGCGGCGCCGACGTCGCTTTCACAGTGGCTGAGCTGCGCAGCGCGTTGGTATCCACGGCTGCCGTTTTGCTGCTTTCACTTCCGGGGTGCGGAATCGAAGGGAAGAATCTGGTTGTGGGCTTGTGGGCTGTGCAACTTGTTGGTCGTCCTTTTCTTTGGACTTGGTCTTGGTGTGCGGCGACTCTTTCCCCCAACTCGCGTGTACTATAATTACAGAACCTCAAGTCTTTGGGGCAGTCTTACATTATTAAATGCTTTGTCTGCTGTTGCACTGCCACGCCTGCAAATAGAAAACACAATGGCAGACAGAAAGTTAGTAAGTGAAGGAGAAGTGTTAGGCCAAGTTGATTTTTGTTGTTCGGTAAGCGACTTATTCTGTTACTGGCGATACAAGTCAATTGGAAATATATAAGAGGATTGTTTTTGGCTGTAAGAGAGACATGCACGCTTTGTAAGATAGTGAAATCAATAACAAAATTATATTACTTTGGTCAAGGAACTACTTATGAATCAACCAACTGAAAAAAAAATGTATCGAAAGCAATCGAAAGAGATTTATAGACCTTAGTGTCCAAAAAAAGCCAACGTTTTCGTATAAAAAATATGAGAAAGAAACTAAATTTTTCTTTTAAATTACACAGATGTTTTTAGGACATCCCTGCTTAACACTTAAATAAGAGTAGTTTTAATATTAGTTTTTTTTAACAAACTTTCAATAAGACATAAAAGCTTCCACAAATAAATCTCGTTGGTCTTTTCCAAAAAACGCCTTACCCGACATTGATTTAATGCTCTCAGAGCAGAAACAAATTAAAATAATAATAATTTTGGTAATAACCCACATTTGCGTGAAATTTATATATGGCCTTAATGAGCTTTTTTTTGAAAGGAAACGCCTGAAGCCCATTATTTTCCCATTTTTTACCCACCTCAACTACAGAAAAATATTTTTGAACATAAATCTAGGGTCCTAATAACAATCAACTTGAACTCACCGTACCCCATAAATAAGGATAATTAAATGCAATTTGGTTTCAACTCGTTCAACTCGCTTTCCTCTTACAAAACTCTCGGAAAAAAAATGTTGCTGGTCAAATGTAATTAACGCTTTTCGGAGGGCCAATGAAAATGAGAAAACTTTTGGCTATAATGTAATCGATATGGGTTGAGTGTTGTTGTTCGACCCCGTTTCATCCAATTATGGTGGCTGTAACTCAACTACAGATTTCCAATAAGCGAATAAGCAATTCTTCAATAATTGAATAAGGAAAAGGGCTGCAGCAAAAGTTAACTTGAAGTAATTACGTAAATGGATTTTCTTTCCTTTTATTTTTTTTTTATTTTTTGCTCAAATTTCCTGCACGTCGTCTCAAATAAAACACTGAAATGGCAAACACAGCGCAGGGATCGAGGGATTGAGGGATCGGGGTAATGTTTATATAGCAATCGGCAGGGCCAGAAGCCGCCTCCTCAAGCGTGACAGGAAGTTGGCCAGGAAGGAAACGAGCAAAGGCGCAGCAGCGACTAAGCCCTAACAATTTTCTCCTCTCGACCGGCAGGCGACAAGGCGTTACAGCGTTACATTACAGAGATATGTATGCCAATGGGCCCGCATAAACTTCACTTTACTATATATAGAGCACTGTTATACATATATTTCAACTAAAAACACTTGAAATTATTATAAAAGCCACCAGGCTGTTGGCCAACTTTCAGGGCAAGTCGGCGACAGGCGACGCCATCTCTCTGATTGACTGACGGCCGCAACTCGCCTCCACGTTTTCCTTCACCTCCCAATCCGACGTGGTTTTAACACGATGAGGATGTGCGTACAGTGAGTGTTGAAAAAATAGAGCATGGCTTTTAAGAAAGTTTTATTTGGAGTAATTTCTGAGAATACTTGTTCTACTGTTGAACGTCCAAGTATTTATGAAGCATTATGACAAAAGCTTATTTACTTTTTATTTGTTGCCCTAAATAACAAAATTGTACATATTTTGTTTTTCAGAAACTAACACAATTTACCTTACCCCGGTTTATTTGATTTAAGTCTCATATCAATACTAATTTATTATTTACTACATTTTAGTTAAGTGATATTTATAACAAATGTTTATTTTTTAATTTATAAAGTAGCTCAAACTTAGGACAGTAGTTTTGTACAACAAATTGTAGGTAACTAAAAATAAAATGAATTTTATATACATTTTGTATTATAGTTGAATGAAACATTAGAAATGTATTTCTAAGCTGCTTTTACTTCCTGACATTTTGTACAGCATTTAAAAAAAAACCTTAGCCCGTATGCTATTTTGATAGCTATTGTTGTATTGCTCTGCGTACGTGCGTGTGTATAGGTTGCACAATTAAATTCACATTTACATTTGCATGTACGCATACATGTGCAGAATTTCGTGCCAGCTGTCACACAGATGCCGCAGGAGCCGCAATTTCATTTCGACGCTCACAAGTATGCAACGAAATTTTTACGCTCTCCCACTTATCAAAAAGCAGCAGGCTCCGTTATTTGGTGTGTGTGTGTGGGGGAGTGAGAGTGTGTGTGTTGGGTTTTCCCTACGTCACGCATACATTTGCATGCTAATGACATCCCTTTCAGCCCCTCAACGAGTATCTATGTGGAATTACAGTTTTAATTACAAAACTAAACATGAATGCATTTGATATCAAACGAAAACAGAAGTGACTTGCAGCTCAAAACTTTGTGTTTGTAAGTTTCAATTTGAGTGAGGGAAAGATGAAAGAAAGAGGCAGCTAGGTGCCAGATAGTGCGGCATCATAAGTAAGTATATTTCAGCCAGATGGAATTTTCAGTTGGCAACGAGTGAAAGAAGCCGCTTAACTGGGTCAAAAGTGTTTGCATAAAAGAAATAAGCACTTGGCAAAAGCGAAACGGGTAATGCGCAAAAAGCTAAGAACATATACGTAGGCTGCTATATATATTTCTGGCCTAATAATGAAATGCTATATTTATGAGTAAAATGGTTTTATTGTTTTTCAAGTATTCTCCGCAAGACTTATACCCTTTTGCTGCGCTCAAACCAATTGTCGAAGCACTTTGTCCACTCATTGAGACACCTCAAAACATGGTTTTGAACGCTTCACAGCATCTTCTGGCGTCGAAAATCGTTGACCACGCATTTTTTCTTGGTGTTCGGGAATAAAAGAAGTCATTGGGTGCCAGTCGGGCTATATGGCGGATGACCCATCATTCGAATTTGGCCGGTAAAAGGCGCTGATGTGAGAGCTCGAATTGTCTGGTGCGAATGATCCGTCTCTCTTGTTCGTTTTCGAATTTCTCCGAAGATTTTAGGCAAAAAATTGTGGTGTACCACTCAGAATTGACCACCTACATTGTCAAGCGGAACGTCGCCACATGACCTGTTTTACCGAAGAAACAGGCCACCATTTGCTTAGTGCTTCTTCCACGAACAACTTTCGTTGGATTTGTCTCGTCTTCGAAGACCCCACGGTCGATTGCGGTTTTGTTTCGGGCTCTAAGCATATATCTGATTCGTCACCTGTGACGATCTTATAAACGTCTTTTGAAACACCGCGATTGTATTTTCAAATTTTTTTGCAAAATCCACACGAACCTTTTGAGCGATTGTCAATTGTGCGGGATCCAACGAGAAAAAATTTTTTACGACCAAGTGTTCTGCATATCAAATGTATGCTGGTGGAAGAAATGCCCAGGATGCCTCTATCTCACGGTATGTCCTGACGACCTTGCATTATCGTTCTGCCGGCGTCATGTTCTCTGGAACAACGACTGTTTTTGGACGACCTTCACAACCTTCGTTTCGCGAGCGTCGGCCACGATTGAATTCTTTTACCAGTTTTCGTTCTATAAGATGGTGCTCCTCGGTAAAGATTTGTTCATCGATGCACTCTTGTCGTGTTAATTACGTCGAAGCCGTGAAAATTATTGCGCGAAATGTTCCGTTAATTCCTTTCTGCCAATTGATTTTCAGTCACTGTAAACCACACAATTATGGCCGTACGTTAAAACGTTCTAGCACGTTTCTGCTAAAACAAGTCAACTTCCCAATGAAAACGTCGTTGGCGCCAGACAACACTTAGTATGGCCTGCCAAATATTATAAGCCTAGTAGCGAACTCATATGTACATAGAGCACAAAACCTTAAAGTTTAAGTTAAAGTAAAATTCAAGTTGAATAATTTTGACCACATTTTAGAGGGCTTTACGCTTTTTTTAATTTAAAAATGTATTCTTACATTTATTTTCTACGACTAGGTAAAACCTCTGCAAAATATTGATTAAATGTTAAATTCGTATTTAAAAATGGCGTTTTTGTGTACCTTTTACATTTCTAAAGCTGAAACTATTTGGCATTAAACGCAAAACCAATTACCAGGTAGCTAGAAAAGCAATCAAAATTATTTACGACCAAAAGAACACGTTTAATTAGGAGTTCTCACATTTCTTAGAAATTCTCCAAATCTCATTTAATTCAGTCGGAATGATTTTCTTTTTTTATGAACTCATGTGTACATTTAAATTAAAACAAAGTTTAGCTCTAAGAAAAAAAGATTGAAAAAAAATTAAAATATTTTTTTGCTTAACTTCAACTTGACTATTCCTTTGCTTAAGCCACAAACACTTAAACTAAAACTTGACCATTAAAATAGCATAAATCAAAATTCTCAAATTACATTTAGTTTATTAAAAAAGTGTCCAAGCAATAATAAATCTCTGCATACTAAGCCTTAAATCCTCACACATTTACCTCAACAAATAGAAGACATCCTTTTAATTCTTGAAGCTCATAAATTCTTGTAATATTTACAAGAGATGCTCGTACCAATTGACCCATTTAGACCCTTCTGCTTATCCTATAAATCACACAGACAAACGGTTTAGAGTTTCGCAATTTAAGGCATGGCTGGTCCATAGCCATTTTCCTTATAGTCATCTTGGCAGCCTCCCCCGAAGCAAAAGCATCTGCCATCGTCGGAAAATTGTTCTCACACATTTTTTGGGTCAAGTTCAATTGCAGGCATTAATTATAAGGACTTGGCACTTGCAAATTTAAATTCAAATTGCACGCTGTTGGGTAAGATCAAAGTGAGTGTCTTAATTATTTACAACAGCTGTTTACTATCAAGGTTTTCGATTTGAACCGATGTTCTTAAAATTGTTAAAAGCTTTTTTTTTACAAAAGAAATTATGTTATTAAATATACTTAAGATTTCTATGAAATAATCATGAATCGTATTTAATTGGTTATAAAATAAACAATTTATATTTAGATAGATTTTCTTAAAAATGTACAAAGCCTACCCTACGTGAATCATCCTAATGCGATTCTAATTTAGACATCGAACAAGTGCGTGGATGTCGTGTGATTAAAAATAACAAAACAGCGCATAATGCTGTTTGTTTATAGAGTGCATGCAGAGGAGGGGTGTTAAGTGGGTGGAAAACCGCTGGGGGCCTATGAATATAAATAGAAAATGATCCAAAATGAGATGTGCAGTGCAGTGCACTGGATGCACTGTGCATGTGGACAAAACTGGTGCAAGGACACTTGTTGTGGTCACCAGTGTACCATCAAGAGCAGTGTTCCAACCAACCACCCTCGCAAGAAATCGATGTTAATCTGCATGGCGCAGCAAATGGGAGAAATACCAGAACAGAAATTCCCACACACATTGTTCTATATGAGTATGTAAATGATATTATGGTAAAACCAAATGCAATAAAAAATGAATAATTAGAGTGAAAGGAGTCCCAGCCAATGGAATTTATCACAATTTGCACGTGTAATTAATTAGTTTTTACGCTCTGTGAAGCACAGCCGTAGAAGTCATTACGGATTGTTTCCGTTCGTCGTCGTCGTTCGCCATTCACTTCTCGCTTTTCCCATTTGCAATTTGAATTTCATAAAGCAGAATGAAGCAAGAACTACAACCAACGACCGAAATTCAGTTATGTCCTTCAACTTGAACGATGTCGTTATACCCCGCTCCCCTGGCCATTTTCCCCCATTTGAGCCACTTACAAGTCCAACAACAAATAACGACGACAATGGGAACAAGAGTCAACAGCACTAAGGGAAATGAATGAGTGCACAGTGAGAAAATTTGGGGGGTCTTAATAAATAAGTGTATAATGGCCCCTTTAAAATTCAATTATAATGTGACAAGAACGAAACTTGTAACACAAAAAATGATTTGAAAAAGTCGTTGTGTATAAAAAATTGCATTCCTGTCACATTCCATTTGGACTGTAAAGAGGCTTTTGAGTGTAAAAGAATTTAAAGTAAATAATTATTAATTCCAATGTTAAGCTTAAAGCCTTTTTGGAAACCATATTCTTCTTTATATTTTAAAGGAACATGTAAATTGAGCCAAGTATTATTACTTCAATATGAAATAAAAAATTTGTAAGGATTAAAAATTAAGCTTTTAAATCTTATTAGAAACCTATTTTTTTTACCTGTAAAGAAAACGCGACTGGATTTCCATTTGACCATAACTTTCTAAAAGTGTAATGAAAAAGTTGACTAAGCAAATAATAATAAAAATCAAAAGTTGAGTAAAAAAAAGAATACGAAAGTATAACTGAAGTTAAATATAATATTCCTACTTGTTTTATTATAATTTAACTTCGATTTTCTTTGTAAAATTCAAACACAAAGAGATGAAGTAAGTACACGAATGATATGAACGCAAAAGAATAGCTTTTGTAGCATTAAATGTATATGTATTTTTTATGGCATTCTCTCTTTGCTAAGACGCTTGTGTAATGTCGAAATTTAAATTCTCCATTTAAGGAGAACTTTACTGCTTAATGATCATGAAATTTCCCAGCGAGAGGAAGCCATCCATCAGCAAGTGACCGACCGACCGACCGTCATTATAGGTAATTCCCCGATGCCAGAACAGAAAAGAAGCTAGCAATAATGCAAGTACTTAATACATGGACTCCAAAGAACGCGGGGGGTGGTACATAACATTACATACCTCCTCCTGGTACACACACATTTCGCATTTCGAACAGCAACAACCGATAAGGATGGTTGCTAAACTTCTTCTCCATTGTGTTTTTTTTTTATTTTCTATGTTTTTCTTTTCGGACAGCTCTAAGCCAAGCCCAAGTCAACTCAACTCAACTCAAGTCAAGAATAAACGACGACAAAAGCGGAAATTTTCCCAGCACACAAAAACAAAGAATATATGGTAAGGGGGAAAAAGAGTATGGAATAAGAAATGGAAATTTGCATACAAAAACCCAAAAGTCGCTCGCGGAAGTTGTACGCGAAATTTCGCATGGGCGCACCTGGACGCAGGGGGCGTGGCGCCACCAGACCTCCGCCGGTGGCCAAAACCGAAAAAACTGAAAGAAACGAAGATATAGAAAAACGCGGAAAACCCGTAAGGTGTAATGAGTGTGGAATGTCGTAAATTTTTAAATTGCTTTGCCTGGTTTAATATTTTTTTTTTTACTTTAGAGAGCTGTCTTTTGCCCCGTGTGTCGTGTTTTGGGGGATGGGACTTCCACCTTGTGGGAATTTCCGCTGAAAAGTTAAATTATGTGCCACGCACCGCTAAGCGCCATCAAGTGCCCTTCCACCGGCCAAAAAAAAAAAAAAAAAAAAAACAATTCCCCAGACAGTGAGCAAAATAAAGTGACGCTGCGACGCTTCTGTTAACTGAATGTCAAATCTATTGAGGCGATTAAAAGGCGCACACTCCCACACAGGAATGTCCAAATAAAAACACACACAGTCGCCGGGGAGCGCCAGCTTAAAGCGCCATTGAAAGCAATCAAAAATTGTGCAAAACCCAACCACGAAAGTGAAAAAAGTGATCAAGTTTATGAACTACCAGATGCTCTTTACTTAACTATTTCGAACGTTACTGCAAATATGTTTACTTTCTGACATAAATAAATTTTACAGCACCGAAATTTTCGATTGGTACCGTAATTAAGGATGAAAATGTTTAAACACCCTTTCATTGTTCTTGAATTCTTAAATATAATATTGGGTAGTTTTTGGGCAGTAAAAAGGGACCCTTCATTTACTTATTCGTGTGGAGTGGAGATTCGCAGTGGTGACTAATATTATATATTTTACAACAATTTTTTTATATATAACATTATTATTTAAATTATTATTGATTTATATTATTTAAAACTAGAAAACTACCAATAACATATAAGTTAAATTTTGTAAGAATTACGTTAACAAAGAAGTGAATAATAAATCCTACCGTATATTCGTACTTATAAGCTTGTTTTCCTTTTTCGTTCAGAGTTTTCATGCATAGTTAGTAAACTAAAATATAGAGCTTAATCTTATTGTGAACTAGTTGCATTTTTCAAATTCAATAAAAAACGAAATGCCAAACCAGCTTAAAATGGCCAATTCACACACTAAAAAAGTAACTTTTCAGAACTTTTTCCAGCTTAACTAACGTGTCAGTGCCACTTATTGATTGGGTCCATTGATCACTTTGTGGCCCCCAAATTGATTCGCTGGGTCATCCTTCCCTGCACCACGCCCCGGAAATCACACGTCGTCACAGTTTCAGTTTCAGCGCCATGGAATGCAAATTAATATTAATTAAACGCGCTCGCAGTTCAGCCGAAAAAGCTGTTTGTGATGAGGAAAAAGCAGCAGCAGCAGCCTGGATTATGTGACTGATGTGGGTCTGATGTCTGCTGGGTGCAAATGCGTGAAAATTCTGTTAAAATGTTGAAGATTAATGGCTGGCCATGAGCCTGGCAGCGAGTAACCTTTTTGGCAGCCATTTTCCCATGTCCGGATTCATTGTAATCCTCATAAAACAAAATGTATGCTCTGCCGTTTAATCAAACATTTCAAATTGCTGTGCTGGTTTACACAGAAATTAATCATGTGAAAGCGTACCCACGTTTAGGGATTCGGGGAAATATTATATCATTATCTTTTATATATTTTGCTAACGTACAATAGCTTAATTTCATTGAAATACACACAATAATTCACCCTCAGTAGCTTTTTCTGTAACAATAACCGTCCAATAGACTACAAATAAACTGAAATACGAATTGTTATTTTTATTTGTTATTTTTATTGACAGTTTCCAGCGTAATGAACGAGTAAGCTCCCCTTTGGGACCGGAATGTTTATTTATTTTCTTTGCTAAAAACGTTCATTCATAAAACGCGGTTCCCCAACAATTTATTATTGTTAGATAAGCTATACTATATGTAAACGCAACTTATCTTAGATACGAGTTAACAAAACATTTGGGTGCCAAAAATATGCCAGAAAAAGCAACAAACAAGTTTTAGGGGAAATAAAAGGCTTTTATAACCGAGGGGCAATGTCAGCAGATGAGCTAAATCTGGAGCACATGATTAGCTTTCAAGCCTGATAAGTGTGGAAAATATTTTTAGAATTCCCTGGAAATATATGCTCTGTGTTTTATCATTTATGTATGATAAAAGTGGGGCTTTGATATTTATTATGTAAATGTCACCCTTGAAGGAATATGTAGTATGTAGCTTTACATTTTTCAGGTGCTCATTATTTATAATTTATAATTATTTATTCATAAATGCAAATTTTAGTTGCTTTTGCATACCTTTATGATTTATTTTTATTTTTTTTATGAGAGTTATTAATTAACTGTGAATATGAAAAAATGTATTTTATTACAGGATAAATATTGGCTGGCTGCATTAACACTTTTCACACTCAAAAATAATAATAGGCATTATACGTTTGATGAATGCTGGATAAGTCAACAAAATACCTTAAACTAGTTATGTTTATAGAGTAATAATCACTTTTTTGTTGGTTTCGGCATTATTTATTTTATATAGCATTATTTATATTAAATAGCTGACCGTGTATCTAAAGGATGGGTCGTTAAACATTTATTCCAACTTTTACATTGTGGCCTTGTTGTTCAACAAAATATTTATATTTACAATTGCAAAGTCAGCAAAACAAACAATTAAAATTTCATGAACCACCGCGGTTTAAATGTAAAGCATTTTTGCAAACCCACAAAACGCGACAGTGGAATTTCCAACGGTTAAAAACAAACAAAAAGGGAAACATTAAAAGGCAAATAATTTAGTTTTGTTTGCATGTCGCGGGCTTCACAGCTGCAACGGCAGCACAGCAGCCCCTGCATGCAAGCATTTAATTCAATTTACACTTAATTTATTTAAAGCTTATTGAAAATTATTTATTTAAATGACACTGCGCCTTGTGTGTGTGTGCGTTGGGTTGTGGGGGAGCCCATGAAATATTTAGTGGGTGCCCGAGGGGGGTGTTGCGCAGCATGGCCCATGTTTTATTTATTTATAACATTTAGGCACAATGAGCAGACGCACGCACTGGCAATGAGTGTAGGCCTCTAGGCCTCTGCTCTGCACTCCCCCGAGTATGTAAATATATTATTATAATACGTACTTAACAAGAAGTGCGACAGACTTGGGGGGCAGCAGCGGAGGAGCTCTCGCCTATTTGCACAACAATAAAGTCAATTTAGTCGACTTCATTAAGTGCAGCCAAACGCGCGACATCGTCGACTCTACCTCTATTTTCTGAGATCCCACATTACACTATATAGTACAGTATATAACCCTGCTATACAAACATATGTATATAAATATTTGCCATTGCCGCCGTTTTGTACTCTAATCTAAAGAAGTCCTAAAGTTTCACCAACAAGTTTAAAAGTCTTTAAGGTCTTAATTATATGTCCCCGTTTTTCTTTCTGTTATACCAAAAACTCAATCAATCTCCCAAATCCTTGTTTTTTTTTTGTTGTCCTTATATTTGTCCCTCTATTTATAGATAAATGTTTCTGTCAATTTGTCTACGTGTCGTGTAAGGTGTTCTGAATCAGGACCAACCTGTGACTGATTAAATAACAGAGCCTAAGTGACACCTCATCTGCGGAATTAATCAGTAATAATAGAAGTTGTCAACCGAAAAATCGAAAAAATCTTGGTCATCACAACTATTTTTTGAATGGGGTTTATACATTTAATATAAACAGATTTTAATTTAGACTAAAAGCTATGTAATTCTTAAAATATTCTTACTTTTAAAAAAATTAAAAAAAAACCAGGGTTTGATTTTTAACAACCTTTCCAGCAATTCGTATACAAAATTGATACAAATACAAGTTTAATTTTAAAATTTTCAATCTTAACATTTTAAGATCAGTAGAATACTTTTAGATCAGAAGATCCAGATGACATTTAAAAATACTAAATTAAAATTAGTTTTGTGTGTAGAGTATTTGACACTTCGGTTAACTTTAAGTTAGCATTTTTCCAACCTTTGCCTCTTTCTTTTTGTGTGAATTTATTTGTTGCGTGCGAATGAGAGCTCAATTCGCCTGATAAGACGATGCGAGCGACGACGACAGCGGCACGGGGTCTGACGTTGATGTTAACGCTCAGAGCAGACTGGCCCCGAGGCCATCTCCTTATCCTTGGGGCTCAACGTCGAACCCGAACCCGAACCCTTGTCAAGCAGCTGGGGGGAAACTCAATGCAACGAAAAGTTTATGTAGAATGGGCGATTAATAGCAATTGCCAACGGCTGGTGGAAGCTGTGAGAATGTTACGCATACGCCACGTGGAACGGTGACACCAACATAAAAATAATGTGACAATATGGGATAAAGTTAACCGAGTGCCAAGAAAATATAAATTTTAAAAGGAAGTATATGTATTTTTTTCTGTAATTTTCCCAAGCTTGACTTTGTTTGCCTGTTTAGCGAGGATGTGCGAGCATTGTCAACTGGTTTCGCCTTGAGGCTGATTATTGCCGTTTGACACATTCGGCTGACTTGTCGTCGTCGATTCGCGTGGCACACAGAGCACGACGTGCACTTCTATATTTCAACGGGCACATCACATCGAGCATATGCCCCGTGGACGCCCCCTGCCTGACTTATTGAGCAAACACACAGGGCCCAGGCATACTATACTCGTATGTCTATGTCATAGACAAACAAATGGGAAAGTGGAAAACGTGAAATGCGAAAATCAAAAATAAACAAACAATCACAAGTACGAGCAAGTCAAAGACTTCCACTGTCTGTCAGTCCCAGTGAGGCACTACATATTGACCAGTCTGGGCTTACTCAATTTGCAACACAAGATTAAGATGTTCCTACTGCCCCATGTCGTTGCTCACGAAGAACTAACTACTGATTGTTGCTTCACTTGCTTGATTGCTTTTGTAGTTCCTGTTGTTGGTCTATTGATCTGTTTAATTCAATTAATGATTGTCTTTTTCTTCAAGGAAATGGTGAGAGGCTTGGAATGGATAATTGTGGGAAACGTCGTTACCAATAAAACAAACACACGAAAGCTAACTTTATTGGTTAGACAACTGATCCGATGATTAGCCCACTTTGGTGAAGGGAAGTGAGTTGGGTAACTAATTATGTAATTAATCTGTAAATAAAGTGATATACATCAGGAAATCTTGATACGCGTATAGGAATTAAAACCAAATAAAGATAATGGGTTTTGTGATGTCTTGTTTCTGATTTTTGGGTCGAAAAATAATCGTTTTTTATAATTACAGAATAAGTTTTTAACTTAAAACATAATTAATTCTGTTTGAAAATTTAAGACTATAACAACAGTCTTTTATTCTTCGATTTTGTGATCATGTTCATGACAAACAAAATGTAAACATTTTATTTTTGATAATCAAATGTATTTTCAATATTTAGTTCTTAAAATTAAGTATTTTTAAAGATTTATTTATCTAACTAAGTTTTACAAACAACTATTTAAAGGGGTTAGTGGTTCTTTAAGTTTTAAAATGTAAAAATAAACCGAGTAAAGTTTAAAAGGTACTGCGTAAATGAATAAGCTCGACTAATCAATTTGAAAATCTTTCAACAATAATGAAAACATACTAGTCTCGCTTTTATTAGATTGCTCACTTCCATTAAATTTTCCTTGGAAATTCTCAATATAGAAATTAATCAAAATTCATAGAATCTTAGATCAGACATGCCGATAACAAGTATATATTATGCTCTCAAAATTCTAATGAAGCGAGGGCAACATCTTCAAGACTCGTTCGGCCACTTTTTCGCCACTTGGGTTTCGTAATCATTTTCTCATTTTTCCCAGAGCCCCTTTGCCCCTTTTTCCTCTTTTTCCACACCCCTTTTTCCCTTACCACCCCCTTTTTCCACCCAAGGGGCAAGCTGTTGCTTAGCCGGTGGTTATAGATTGCCTCACAGCACATTACATTTGATTATGAGTCTGTGTGTGCGCGTGTGTCGGCAACTACGCCTCACAAAATGCCACTAGACAGTGCCTTCAAGCCCCCCAATTTCCCTGCCCTTTTCCCATTTCCCCACCCCTTTTTTCCCCCGCTTTCCCACCAAAACACCAAGCACTCACAGGAAGGAAGCTTCAAGACGCGATTAAATCGGCAAATAAAATAGCAAGCGGACGGTGTGGGAGTGGAAGATAAAGCGGTGAAGATAGGGCGATTGACTGAGGAGCAACAAGAAAATTCCAGGGAAAGCTTGAAATGCAAAAAAAAAAAAGATAGCAGGGCAAAAAGTGCACACCGAGTGCAATTGAGTAAACAGAGAAATGCTGAGAAAAATGAATTTTTGAAAAAGTTTTTCGGTCTGCAAGTATTTGGGTAAGCGAGGTAAAGGAGCCTTCACCAGCTTAAAATGTTCAATTTTTGGACAAGGAAGGCTGGAATTGTGACTGGGGCTCGACTTTCTGATTGAATAGATAAATGAAGGATGGAAAAGCACTGAAAATTGATGACTTTGGCGAAGGCTTTTCTATAGAATCACACAATACAAACTTGTAAGTATATTATAGGTATAATAAACAAATGAATAGACATGAATAGAGGAATCGAATGGAAAAAATAAAAGTCGCAAGACATACAAAAATGCAAAGTAAACTGATAACAAATTTGTTTACCCCAAAGAGTTCAAGGCTGACAACAAGGCGGTGGGAGTGTTATAGGTGGAAGGATGGATATTGATTCGTGACCCTGAACAATACAAACTGGGTCTCAACCATATCAAGTTACTAATCAAAAGAATGAAATCAACTTTAAATTGAATTAGGATGGTGAAATTGGGAATAAAAGAAAATAAAATTGGGATCTTTATACCCAAAAAACATTGAGTTACAGGGTCTTCTGATCAAAACCTTTTAGTACCTACTGCCAAGACTACTTTGGAGGTCCTTGAAAAATAGTTAATCTCTAAAACCATAGATTCATCAAATTTGAGCAAAAGTTTATTAAAGGAGGGATTAACAGGTAAATAAGTGAATCTTAAAAGTGATGACAGAATCGTAAGAAAACTCAGTTCTTTAAATAAATTTTCAACTAATGTATTACTAATCTCCTAACGTTAATTAAATTTAACTAAAAACTTATTTCTATTACTTATTTATAAATCCATTTAAAAGTACTTCTGTCAAAAAAAAAAAAAACCAATATCCCACATTTAACCATCTCTTCTGTTAAATCTTTATGACTTAATGAATACATTTAATGTCCAATTAATATTTTACTTCATGCGATTGAGTGTGGGTGACATGTTGACATTTATTCATTGGCTGCCAATTCAATTCATTGGCTCATATATATTTTTTTAGTGATTAAGTTCATGTCTAGACTTCAAACGCGTAACACAAAACCGTTGTCAAACTGAAAACTGAACTGAAATCGAGCGGAAGGGCAATCACACAAAAGAGTGTTCGTTTAGCGAGTTTCACCTTTTTCGTAACTTCCCCGAAAAAAAGTGTCACCCGGCCTGAAAATTATGTGAACAAACCTAATTGCGTCAATTCTTTTTCAAAGGCAATCGTAGTGGCAGATGGAATCCCATGATAATTATTAAGTGCCATGGCAACGTCCGCTCGGTGCAGGAGAATCGCATTAATTTCCCATCCCATCGCTGGTCAATTACCGGGCCAAATGCTATTAGCCACAGACCCGCAACAGGCCAATTACAAGAGCAACTTGAATGGGATGGCTAGTCCCAAGTTCCAAGTAAACCTAATCAAGACCTGCCGAAAAAATGTTTAACTTGAACTGAATCGAGTTACGTTACGTGAACATTTTCATGCTTATGTTGTTGCTGTTGCTGTTGCTGCTCCTATGATTTTGGCCAAATCATTTTTTAAAGGCCAACGAGCAATTTAAGCTTCATTCTGCTCACTGGAGCTTGGGAGGGATTTTCTTGGCTATCATTCCTCCACTGGCCACAGAGTGGACAGCTCTGTTTCTGCTTCTGTTTCTGAGTTGGCTTTATTTTATAGCAAGTCAAAAACCTATTAATGCCCAGCTCAACAGCACGTTCAACTTGTTACAATTTTTATTTTCCTCTTCACATCGTGTTTTTCTACATACACTAAAAAAGTTGCTCGGCTGGGCGATTAAAGATTTTGAGATACAGATTAATATCGAAGGCGTATTTTTGTCGCATATGCATATTCATAAATTTGTTGCCTCTAAATGACCTTGGCTAACCGAAGTGACTGACCCTGTTAACTGGGCTGTAAACATGTGTAAAGTCAACGCGTTTTCGAAAGACCATGAAAGAAAGTCGAGAACTATTAACCAGCAAGTGAGAAATTCTTTTGAGAGTACTTAAAAGTATGAGTTGGTTAGCTAATATTAATAACTAGCTTTCAAAAGTTTTTTAAAGGAATTCGAGAATACAAATTTGTTGATAAAACAAATTTTTTCAACAGCCATTTGAAGATGTTAATTTAGTAAATGGCAAAAAGACACTTTTTTTGGATGACACATACTCTTTTTTGCTTTTTGTCTTTAAAAATATTAGTTTGTTGTTTATAATTGACAATCGAATTCTTTTTCTCATTAAAACTTTTAACTTTAGATATAACAGATTATAAATCTATTAATATTAAAAATTATTGAATAGATTAAAAATTGGTTAAATCATTTCAGTGATTTGTATGATTTTTTATTATTGAATTATTAAATATTAAAATTAAAAAATGTTGAATAGATGAAAATCGATTAAGCCTTTCAGTGTACGAATATGATTTTGTGTGTATGATTTTTTAATTCGCCTTGTCCGAATTTAATTTGTCTTCTTTCCTGTTCTTATTTTTTGCTGTTTTATTTGTTTTCTACTAGTATTTCCGCCAGCTTTGCATTAGCTTCTGCCTCGGAGTATCTCATCCACCGACCTGCTGTCATATGTTCGTGTGGGTCGTATGTATAGTACACATCTTCTTCCGATTCTCCCCCTCCTCATAACCATTGAAACCTACATATATCCTATATCAACAGAACCGTGTATTGAGCTGCCTTTGGCGCATTGTTTGACATGACTTTAATATTTCAGAAAGCGATAAAAAAAAAAATAAAACAAGAAGGCAGCAAATACATTTTGGCTCTGTGTCGCAACTTTAATCGATACAAAATATCAGCGGCAATAACAACTGCACTCCTCCGACCGCTGATTGTTTGGCAGTGGCTGTCATGTGAAATTTGATTCTCAAACAGTTACAAATGGGTCTGTATCTGTATCTATAGAATATATCTCGGTGCCTGCACAATCAATTTCAATTAGGGTAAGTGGGGCAGGTGTTTCACACACAGCCACAGCCACACGCTGTGCAGAGGAGCATAATTAAGCTGCGTGTCATTATGCATTGCTGGCCAGCAGGATCGTTTGGGCTTAATTCAATCAAGCCACCAAATGTCCACTTCGCTTGGGTACACTCTACTCCACTCGGGGGTTTTCCTTTCGCTTTCCACTGGCGGTGGCCAGCATGGAAATAATCACCGGAAATCTCCGAACGGAAACGGTCGTAATAATGGCACCCAAAATGGACGACAGCGCCGCATTTAGCTAAACAAAGTGAAGTGCTGCCTGTGGCATTGGCCCTGTCCCTGCTTTTTGGCCCTTCCTTTTGGCCCAAAGTCCCAAAGTGTTGTTGTGCATGCTAACGGTACATTAATTCGCATTCATAAATAACACTAACGAAAACGAAATAAAACCGGCCGCCCGGCAAAGTGGAAATCAATGCAGTCAAAGTGGGGAAAAGTCGAGGAGGAAGAGTGAGGAAAATTTGGGAGCGTTTTCCAGTCAGTTTTTCTGATTTGTAATTTTTTTTCGGGGAGAACTAATTTCGGACTTTTGGTGACCGGGGTGACAAATGGAGGGATTAGTGGCTACAGTGCAGCAGCACAGTAAAGAAAAAAAATAAATGCAGATAGTCCAAAATTCAAAAATATTTATATATTTATTGGTGAAAAAAAAGTTTCAGAAATTATTTGTATTAAGTGCGTCCAATAGCTAACGAAAGAAATACTATATTGAAGATTTAATAATTTAGTGGCTATATGTTTCCATTAAAAGAAATAATAACAAAAAACCTGAGAGGGCAAACATTAAATATAAATTTTATTAAATACTAATTGTTTTTATAACATTAATTAGCAAACAGCCATTTTTAAATATAACTTTTTAGTGTTATTACTAGCTTTAAATTAATAACCGCATTTACCCATTTTAAATAATAACTTAAAATAATTTAAACGAATATTGCTTGTATTTTTGTACGTTTTTTTATTACCCAAACGCTAATTTTTACAAAAAATACTCATTTTTCTTGTGATCACCATATAAACAAGTAAAATGTATGACTAAATTTTATTTTTGGCATTAAAACACTTCAACCGATTCCTTTTGTAGATAATAAATTGTACGTTGGAAAATAAAAAAGACATTTATTAAACAAATAGGTAGTTAATACATATAAACTAAAGTTCAATTTGTTTAATCTAATTTTATTTTAGTTAATGATCAATCAAGGTGAATCACGTCTTGTGCAATTTGTGATTTTTTTGTTATCTTTGTTTACTATGATGGTTAAAAAACTATGATTTAATATTTTATTTTATTAATGGGATTTTTAAAAATTATTTAAATATTTTTTATATTTGATATTCAACACACATAGGTACATACATCTGTTAAAATAAATTTAAAATGACAATAGAAAATTAAAGTAAGATAATATAAAGTACCTAATTAATAACTTAATTTTTAAATATATTTTTTATCTGAATACTTTTTGGCTTTAGGTAGTTTATTTGTCACCATATTTTGGTCAGTGCCTCTGGGCCG
The DNA here is from genome assembly GCA_018150695.1 of Drosophila oshimai. Lineage (NCBI taxonomy): Eukaryota > Metazoa > Arthropoda > Insecta > Diptera > Drosophilidae > Drosophila > Drosophila oshimai. The sequence continues at coordinate 1,322,114 of JAECWM010000286.1, forward strand.
CCGAAAAAGTGAGCTGCCAAAATAGCATAATCTCTGCCTGCACTCGCACTCGCACTTGACTCGATTTGACTTCCCCTGCCCCTGATAATGGACAAAACTCACGCGAGGGTGGATAAGTTGGAGTGGGAGGAATGGGGGAATGGAAATGGTAAGCGGTTAGGTTGACAGCTGACGGGCTTGTAGTTGACTGACTTCTTATCTTCTGACTGCCCCGGGGCAGCTGAATGTGTCAGCACTGTTCTCGCCTCTGGAAATCCTTCCTCTGCTCTCTTGGTGACATTGAATTGGAAATTATCGGGACCACGACGCGTACCTATTAAATATGCAATAAATAATAATGTGCGCTGCGAGCGAATTCCGTGCTGAGTCACTGCATAATTTCAGTTGACCGAGAGAACGCATTATAAATGACTCAACCTTAGGGGCAATGATAAATGGTGGCGGAGAAAAGTGCAAGGAAAATGATATTGACAGCTCAATTTGACTCTGAAATTTTTGGAAAACTACTCAGAACACAGAATCATTTTCTTGTGCAAATATTATGGTAAAATTCCAAGATGTTTAACCAAGTTCACGTCAGCAAAAGAAGCCAGATTTATCTCACTTACTATCTCTTTTTACAACTTGGCTTGCGGTAAGTCATAATAGTAAATAAATAAAATAAAACTAAACACAACCAGTTAGCACTCAATACGGTATACATCACCATTACCATCAAGATGATTTAAACATTTCATCCTTTTTACTGCAACATCGTGCCACACGCTACAAGGCAGCAGGCGACGACTATAAATTTAAATGGCCATTTCCAGTGTGGCAAAATGGATAATAACCCATTTGATGTATGGACACACTTTTTCCATTAAAACCAAATACAATGCGATGCTCGCACACCGCAAAAATATGGCCTACAAGGCGTTGAGTGAGTGGAAGGCGGAAACGGAAACGGGGCGGGATTATATGAGGCGGGGCCTTAAACACTTTTACGCCCCCAACTTATGGCCCACACACACATGTTACATGTTACGCATACGCACGATGGGCCCATAAAAATCATTTCCCTGTTCATGGCGATTGTTAACGCTTTTTAATTGAAATCGTGTCGAGTTTTTTGTTAATAAAAAAAACGGTACTGGCAGGCATTCATAGGTCATTCTTGTATTATTTTTCGGAAATATAAGGTTTTATAATATAAAACTAATAAGCAGAAATGTAGTTTTTTGTATTTTTTGTATTTTTTGTAATCATTTGAGTTTTTTAAGTATTTCAGTTTTAAAATAAATTTATAGCTTATTATTTCAGTTTTATTTAATTTTTTTTAAATAAAATAACTAATTTTATACGACTTACACGCACAGTTTAAAAATGTATTTTTAATATTGCGTATTCGCAATCATTTAAATTTTTCTAAGTTTTAATATTTATTAAACATCCAATTAAAGATGTCTGTTTAAAATCTTTTTAATTTGTTTTAAATAAAATAACTCAGTTTTCACATATTACAGATACGCACGGTTTTACTATAAAATGGATTTTTACATATCGCGTATACGCACCGTTTTAAATGTATTTTCACCTTGCTTAGTGCATTGCTCTTCCTTCGAAACAATTTACAAGTTTGTTCTTCGACTCATCAAACGATAAATTTCCATTTCACTTTACTGTTTATGGAGATTGTAAAACGGTTTAATTTGAAATCGTGTCGAGGCCTTTATCAATGCTTTATCAAACGCAGTGTGGTAATTTCGTCACTTGCTGGCAAAACTCATTTGCAACTCAATTTCCCCTGGAAATTCAATCAAACCCGTCCACAGGCCGTCAATTATGACATTATCACGAACAGAAAACTAAGTTCCGACTTTGCAACGCCCTCTTCCCCTCCCCCTTGCATCCTCCTCCCCCGAAACATTGTTCCAATTACAAAGTGGGTTTGGTTTGTGTGTGCATTTATCTTATGTATGTATGTAGACTGCCACCGCTTCTGCTTCTGTTGGTGTGTATTTGTTGCTATTGCGAGCGTTCCTTCTAATTTGCATGCCCCTGCACACACACAGCTTGTAATTGAATTAGTTTTAATGCGATATTGTTGCGCGATAAGACCGACACCCAGATAGCTCTTTATTCGTTTATGAACGGCCATTTATCAATTGCAACTCGCACAATTCACTTGCAATTACCCAAACAAAAGGCACAAAACACACGAAAACCTGAAAGATATAAAGCGACGAAAAAAAATAACAAAACAAGAGCAAATAACAATAAAGAGCACAAATTGCGAAGCAAAGGGAAAATTCGTTTTGTTGTCTATAACTAAATCAAGAGAATATTTACATTGGGGTTGTAAGATTTTATAATTTTTTTTAAATAATTTTTGATGGTTTTTAATTTTTACAACTTAGCTAGAAGGGCATGATTTTTAATAAATACTTACCTACTTTTTATTTCTTTTTATTTTTATATTTAGGTATGTTTTCGATTTATTTATTACATAAAAAATATAATTCAAACAATAAGAGAAACCAATTTTGACCTCTTTAAGGATGTTTTACACTGTTCAAAATTTGAAGGGTAATTTTCTTAAATTTCAAAACAAGTTAAAAATTATGTCGAGTCATTGTCTCTTTTTGCTTTAAATGTAATGTGCACTATTCGTTTAGTTGTCATAAATATAATATTATAATTGGATTGTCCATAAAGTGTTTTTCATAGCTATTATTATAGTTATAAGAGAAACATTTCACATATTTAAATTATGATTGTCTCAATTTGTAAGTCATTTAATAGGCGAGGCCACTGTGCGTTTTTTAACATATTTTCAATTTGCTGAAATTAATTTGCACTGCACTTTGTGGTTTCCCCGCCCCTCCCTTTGGATCATCTCTCGGCCCAATCCCACGAAAGTGTGTGATATGCGGTGATAAAAAGCTAATCAGGCGGCTGGCCTTTGTAGCTGCTGCTCTCGTTACCTGAGCTATGATGATGGTGATCCACCTGTGCCGCGGGACAGGTGCACGTCGTAGCTGCAAATGCAGATGCCAGCGGAATTCCCTTAGAGCGCGTTGTTTGCGTGAGCACTTTTCATTCGGAAAGCTGAAAGCGGACTTTTCGAGCGTTCTCGACGCGCCACATGAACTTTTCAGACTGAGCGGCAAGTCGGAAGCGAGCGGCCACCCGAGCCAAAAAATACGTAAATGAGAGCGGCCAAAGAAAGCCGACGCCGACGTAGACGTCGCCGGTCGCCGGTAGCAGAATCGCCAGCAGCGGAGGAGATAGTAGCATAGTAGCAAATGTAGGGCCATGTAAAAAGGAAGAGTGAACCCGAGCGTGGGTGTGCTCCGATGAAAAGCCACTCGGAAACCGAGTGAGTAAGTGAGTGAAAACGAAAGCGGAGAAAAGCGGTCGGTACCGGGTAAATCAGGTAGGGTCGTAAACCATTGAATTCTGTTCTAAAAAATTTATAACAATTAAAGTAAATGGCTAACAAATCAATTAAAATAATACATACAGTTGAAAAAGTGTGGAATTTGAATAAGTGACTATTGTAAAATTTCGTAGAACTGAAATTAATAAAACTAAAAACAGTGTAGCCAAATTTAATTTTGGATGATTTTTACTTATAATACCTTGTAAATGATTATCACATTTAAAAAGTCAATCATTAAAATAAATAAATATAAATAATAAATAAAAATAAATAATAAATAAAAATAAATAATAAATAAAAATAAATAAATAAAGTGAAGTTTGTATACCAAATAAAATGAAGTCAAAAAATAAGCCGTTAATAATTAAGTTGTTCTTAAAGAAAAACACAAACATTTTTGCAACAAGAATACAGCAACTACGAGCTTGCATTTTTTTAGATCTATAAAATTCAAATATAGTAAGAACTATTTTTGTATTTTTTTCAGATCAATAAATTGTGTTGAATTAACAAATAGAAACGATATTTAAACAATCAATTTGATGTACTCTCACTGAATATTGAGTGAGTTAAACTGAAAGCAGCACAAAGCGGTCCGAACCGATCAAATCGGGAAGTGGATGGAAGTCAATGGTTTCTTTATGATCTCCCAGCCAAACATTATTTCCTAAAATTAAAAACAATCAAATAGAATTGTTACAAACTAATTGAAGTAAAACAAACCAATCACAGAAAAAATTAAATTAAACAGGAGACAAATATGGAAAGGAAATTTAACTAAAAAGTAGGTACATAAATTATAAGCAAAACTGATCAAAACATTGTTTTCTCTTTGAAAAAATATTTAATTTTAAATAGAAATGAGCACAAGATAATTATACACATACTACTTATGTTTGCACATGAACCCACATACACACATAATAGGTTGATTCTACAATGTAGTAGCCAAATTTAATTAAACAATCGTTTTATTGCACGGATACACAATCACACATGTTCAAGTAGCTCTAACCCGTACCACAATTAAAACTTTGGGATAACAAAGAACATAAAAATTAAATGGCATTGCAATAAAATGGCAATCATTTTCCGGGTATATTGAATGTGTACGCTAATTATAATTATCACTGGAAATGTATTTTGTTATTATGTACATTGTACAATGTACATCATACTCTAATTAATTTTTTGGTTTTCTGTAATTTTCAAGAAATTTGTAAATAAGCAGGTAATAAATATTTAAACACGTCTTCAAACAAATTTCCTACTTTTAAATATATGAAAAGCATCGGGATCACGATAACCTGTCATCAGCTTACCCAGGATGGCGAAGTTTCAGTACCAATAATTACACATAAGTTTTGATGCATTTTTATAATCAAGTTTTTATAATTAACGGTTACAAAATCACATTTGGCGTCGATTCAATATTTGCCTTTGTAGTTTTTGTTTTTAAAATTTGTTTTTTGGTATTGCAAGCCGAATTGTTCAACAAATTAACAGGTATTTTAAATACAATTAATGACTAAGACTATAAATAGGCACTGTTGATGTTATAGATGTCGTATTTAACATAGTTCTTAGCTAAAAAAGTACACAGAGTCGAGTACGTTGCGCAGGTCAAAATCTCCCTTCTGGGGCAGCTGCTTTAGGGTGCGGTTCAGCTGTCGCTTGGACAAATCCTCCACGGAGCCATCGTTGGTGAAGTCGCTAAGGGATTAATATAAAATTTGTTAAAATCTTTCGAGTATTTAAGTGCAATCACTCACTTGTCCTTAAAGCTGTAGGTGTGCCGCATGAACTTAGAGAGCTGCTCCAGGATGGGCTGCGAGTGGAGGGCCACGAACTGCTCCCGACACATCCGATTCAGCTCCGGCACGGTGTTCGCGTGCGTCCAGAAACAGTCGTGCACGGAGACAAAGGTGATGCCCTGCCGTTCGCAGTGGAGCGAAGTGAGCATCATGTGCGAGGAATCCAGCGAATGGATAAAGTTGGGCGGAAAGGCGTTCTTCTGTTTCAGGATATTTGGCCGCTCGTACATGTCCATTGGTAGGTTGGCCGTATTGACCCTCGTTCCAGTGCGAGGAGTGTGTTTCATTTCCTGGCGATTGTACGGCTGCACCACTGGAAGACCCAGTGGCGTTACCCACTCTACGTTCTGGCTGCAAACTCCGGATATAAGACGAGCGCACTCCGTGAACCAATCTTGGATCTCTCTCGTCGATGTAAACATTTCGCGCAGGCTCTCGAACGTCTTGGTGGTGAGGTATGTCGACGCAGGCCACACCCAATCCTTGGGGAACTCGTCGATGTCTTTTAGCTGGCGGGCTATCTGCAGTCTTGCTCCATATCGGGTCACCCCATAAACTGTGGTCATCACGGTCTGTTTGATCACCTTGCGCCGAACGAATCCAGTTAAAGCTTCCGCCACATGGAGTCCGTTCTGAGCATCAGATTTCCTACTCCTCTCCACCAACGTGGCCACAGCACTGTAAACATCCTGTGGAATAGCCGACGGTGCTAGATTAACACTGCAAGCTCCCGCTTCATCCCTTCCCAAGGCCGCATAATGCTGCAATCCATTGCAGGATCCATCCTGGTGGATGGGGAAGCGACTAAGATAGGCGGCGGGATCAGGACAGCGGTGCACATTGGCTATTTCCATGCAGCAGGCCAGCGTTTGCCATGGTTCATCCGATTTGGACCACCACATACGACCTGTGAGGGGATTGTCCGCCGAGTCCAATATCTCCGGCAGGATCTCTTCCGCGTACAGGAGCCGTTCCCTTACCGAGTCCCGCTTCTTCAGGCCTGTCAGATTGATGCAGTGCAGCTTGAGCCAACTGAAACCGTCGACTCCCAAAGGCTGCGCCTGATCGAAGATGAGCATCGAGCGAGCCAGATCCGAGCCCAGGTGATTAAGATGCGGTGGCACGGGATATACACGCCCACGGAAGTCCATGTTGTGTGGCAGCCAAAAGACTTTGTCGCGGTACTGAAAAAGACAGTTTGGAATATTATTATAGTGGAAATTTATAAAGGATAGTTGTGGTTATATTTAATTTGGATACATACATGCTGTGCCAGGGACAACCTATAGAGTGCATCGCACCACAAGCTGTACATCTCGGCCTGCTTTCTTCGGTGACCCAGTTTATCCCGGAATTGCTTAGCCCGATCCGCATTGGATGCAGCATTGCCATCGGCATCCTTAGCAGGTAGCGTGGGAAGCGGAGGCAGGGAACTGGGTGGCTGAGGGACATCTAGCTTCGCATCACCACCATTCTGGAACACATTGATGATCACATCCAACAGCTGCGTGTTTACCCGCCAAGGAACACTGGCCAACTGATTCAGCGAGTCCAGGGCAGGATAAAGATGCTGAGGATTTGAGGAACGAATGCGATCCCACTGCTGGATAGCTTGATGAGGCAGGCGAATCAGTTCCGACTTGTTAAGCAGGTAGCCACCATTGTGGGGAGTACTCCAGGGTTGCGGGGGACACAGCATGGGCACCAGGTTAGAGTCGAAGGTAAGCGTCTGCTGGCGCGAAGCGCGCAGTAATCTCGCGAGCACCGGATGCGGCTTGACTTCTTCTTTGACAAAACGGCCCTGGTTGCGGAAGAGTGTGTAAAAGGCGGGCAACAGATTCTGTGGCTGGGAAGCGGCTTTGGTTTTGCTCTTTAACCTCATCACATGAGAGTCGATCTTGATGTCCCGCATCAGAATGTTGTACAGGAAGCGACCCACGCCAGTCAGCACATTCGTGGGCCACGGCACCTCTGGTAGGTCCATGCTGGGTCCACTCTCTCGCTGGTCGTGCACAAGACGCTGCCACGCCTGCCGTGTGTTGTCCTGCGACTTTCCACTGTCCCACAGATCGCAGTAAGAGCTGTATATCTCGCCAATCTTCTCCAGCGTACCGTTTTGTTTTTTCTGCTCAATCTGGTAACGTTGCTGTACCTTCTGCCCGAGTTCTTTGTACAGCTGGCCCACGGTCGGACTGAATGTTTCCGAGCCCTCGGCTAGCTTGAAGAGCTCCTTGATTAGGATGTCGGCAAAGTGTGAGGTGTCCAGGGTCTTCAGATATGTGTAGTAGTTCATGAAGCCGGGCGGCTTAAAGCGCACCTGGGCACGCAGCGTATTAAGATCTCGCACAATGGCTGACGAAATATGTTTGCGCCAAGTTTCCTCTAGCTCCTTCAGGCGTTCGCGCTAAAAGGGATACATTTTGTAGTGGATTATAAATTCTTTAGATCTTCCTTAAGTCTTAACTTACGCATTTTTCGGCATTGGCAAACTCTTTTGATTTTTCGATAGACTTGATGGTAATGCAGCCGTCCAGCTCTATTTTGAGCTGCTCTCGAGCGAGCTGCTCCAATTGAGCTGTTGTGTAGCCTCGCTTAGAGTTCATTATTGCATAATCCAAGTCCTTTTTGTTTGGTTTTCCCTCGGAACCTACAGGTAGAACATGCTCATTAAGATGATCCAGCAGCTCATTGTCGTAGCCCAGCTGGGGTGGCACATAAACAGGCTTGAAGTCCGGTCGAAGCCGTCGAATGGCATCCAGGGCAATGTCCCTCTGATCGGCCACGAACTTGGATCGATCCATGATTTGATTCAAGCTAAATCCCTCCTTCTCAGCTTGAGTAACGTATTTGGTAATGAATTGCTGGTTCTGTTCATCTGATTCCAATCGCCCCAAGCACTCAAAGATGGACGCATAGGTTTGCTCATTGAAGGCCAGGCCATCCTCCTCGATGAGTTTGAACAGCTCCTGGGAGCGATCGAATGCGCCCTTACCCGCGTAGCCGTGCAGAAGAATATTGTACAGATCGATGGTGATGAGGCCCTCGGACATGTGAGGCAAAGAACTTTTTCTCACGCGCCCTCGATAAGCAATAATGGTGGACAGGGCGCGGCTGAGCATGTTGGCAGAGACACACACATTCAGGTAGGTATTTAGGTTCATGTGCAGTGCCCGCTGCTTGGCCAGACGCTCTTGCTCCTCGTTCACGTGAACCTTTGACTTGAAACTGAAATTTTAAAGAGCAGTTTAGTCATTTGCTAGGAAACCAGCCTAAGAACCATTTACCGTTTTTTGGACTTGGCTGTCACTGCACTGGTGTTCGGCGAGGCCACAGCTGTTATAGAAGGTTTGCTTTTATCTAGAGGATTAATGTAAGGTTCAATGGCCTCAAAAGGATCTAGGACTTCGGTTTCATCAGCAAGCACCTTGGGAGAACTCAGACTAAAATGAACAAAACAATTAAATTAAATTAAATAATAAATAATTGGAGTTAAGAAAAGTCTTCAGACTTAAAACATACCCAAAATCCGCTTCATGCTGCTCATTTCCCATGCTCTCGATGATATCCCGAAAGTTGTGAAAGCTCTTTAGAATATTTTGGAGCTCCTCAGGATTCGCTATCACCTGCTTGGTGTACTCATCCTTGCCGAAAAAGAGCATTGGCCGGTCATCGTATATACCTGACTCAAGCACAGAACCATCCAATGCCTCCATATCGATTTTCTGATACTCCACAGGCTGCCGCTGCGACAGCTCCACACCGCCTTTGATTTTCTTATCCTTTCGATCCTCTCGGGCCCGCCTCTCCAGGATTTGCTGCTGAGCTTTCTGTATGAAGTCGGCCAGTTTCTTCGACTTAAGCCGCTTCACCCGGGACCTGCGCTCGCTGATAGCCTGCTCGGTGACTGGATGTGTGAAAAAAATGGACTTGGTTATCCAGACAGTAAAGAGGGTTTCTTGCGGCTACTTACCCTCCAGGAGTTCCACATATTTCGCATATCGCGGCTTGCGCAACCTTTTCTTTTTGGCCAGGGCCTGTGCATCTGTATGTGTGGGTGCTGTTGTTTGTGTGCGTGCCGCCGTCGTTGTTGTTGTTGTTATTGCCGCTGCATTTAGAAAGCACATGTCGCATTAATTTAACCCATTTTCAGCATATTCTATTATCACCTCTCACCTGCCGGCATTTGGCGGTACAGCATTTGATAATACTGCTGATAATGCACGAAATTTGAAGGCGCAATTCCCCCACAGCCGCAGCACCCTGTTGTTCTTTGGGCGGTGGGTGGCACACGCAATGCTTTTTGCACGGCGGCCGCTCGATTTGCACTCAACAAGCGATACATTTCGTCGGACTGCAGCTAGATGCGTTAGATCCTCGCGAATGTCATCAAATTAAGGCCGATTTCTACCGTTTTCACACAGTTTACGCTTGCATAATACACACTGACCCCGTCCGAATTCGTTGTTTATTTCGCCTCCTTCACGTGTGGCGGCCGCAAGCAGTTTATACAGCACTGCTTGTGCCGCCGAACAGCTGACAGCGCACCAGGGATGGCACGCGTTTTTTTTTAAAGCAGTATTTTTTGAGCTACAGGGGGCGCCACTCGCGGGGTCTTGAGGGTTCCTGAGGGTCGGATTTCCGGTCCGGAGGCTTTGTAGCGCCTCCTGGCGGCCGAGGCGGAGAACGGAGAAAATGAGGGAAAACTCGCGAAAGACCGGTTCGACGGTCTGGCAGCACTGGCGAAAAAACTTGGGACGGGAAAACGTCCGTTTTCGAGCGCTTTTCGGGGAAACTCGAGCTTTCCCACCTGCTGCACGGCGCCGGCCACCCACGCAAGCACTTTTCACTGGCTTTTCCGGCGTCATAAGCGGGAATTTCGCGTAAAACTGATTTGGGGCAGACTAGTGAGGCCAACGGGGGCTGTACGCGGGAATACCACCTGTTTTGCAAAGCGCTGCAGGTATTGCTCGGCAAGTTGGGTGGTCACACTGACAGGGCGCCGGTTTAAATCAACAAATTAATTTGGTTTGACTTACTGATTTTTAAAAAACCATATATGTATGTATACTTATAAATAAAAAATAATACACAACAACACAGTTCTGTTTATAAAGATTGAACAGCTGATAAATATTTTGAGAGAAAACGTAATTTTTGTATATTAGACATTAAAAATTATTTTACTCATTATAATATAATAAAAATATTTTGTTTTAGTTATCTTGTTTTTGTTTGATAACACAAAATCGAAATTTTTGAAAAATCCACGGATCATTTGCACTTTTCCATAACACTTGGGTTCTCCTGAGTTCAAGTCCCATACAAAATTATTTTCCATCACCTATAGGTTCCGCGGTATAGCGACGAATAGAAAAGTCTCATGTTGGACGACATTTTGAATTATGTATGTTGCCTATGCCAAAGAAGATACCGTGATATTATTTGCTGGATTATACACTCAAAACACCACTGCATTGAACAAAAATTGATTTTCTGAGTACTTTTTCACCTACAGTATTTGCACCAAGCAGCCAACCGTTACAACTCAAAAATAAACACAGTTCAAAAGTTTCAAGAAAATGCCGCCCAAAAAGGCAAAGAAGGGAAAAGCCAAATTAGTAGAGGACTTGAGCAACCATCCGCAGCCGCCAAATGTCTTCCTGTACATCCAGCTGACCAACATCGCCAATCTGCCCGAAACGGAGCATCAGCTGGAAATTCACATCAGCCAAGGCGACAGCGTCTTGGTAAAGTGCGACGAGCACTACAACACGGATGGGATCATCACGCAGAAGGAGTTCTACTCCAAGCCCACATTCACACTAATCTTCCAGCAGGACAACGTGGACCGGATCAATCATGGGGCAGACAATCCTCTGCTGATCGAGCTCTACATGCGAGTGTTTCCGCGGTCGCAAAATCAGGAATCGGAGGAGGAGGAGGAGAACGAGATGGTCGAGGAGGAGATGGAGGAAGAGCAGGAGGAGAACAGGGAGCTGAAGGCGATCTCATCACCGGCGAAGCGGGAGGAGAAAAACGAAGACGAACACGTGGCCAGGGAGACTCTGAAGTTGGAGCTGATATGTGTGGGCTACCTGGATGTGATCAAGTTGTTTGGTCACCGTCGCAGCATGATCAGTGAGCAGCTTTACCTGTACCCAATGCCAGATGTACCCGTCGATCAGCGCTGCACCGTCCACTCGGAGTGGGACCTCTACACGCTTCTGCCCATCGCCAAGCAGCTAACCTTCACCAACATGGCCTTCGTGACCTTCGAGAGTATCTACAATTTGAAGGAGGAGCACATACTGGACGTGGAGTCCATGCTGGTGCGGGTGAGCTTCCGCTCCAGACTGCCCGGCGATCGCAACGACTATACCTTCATCCCGCTGTGCGAGTTCGCCGGCCTGGAGCGGAAATTCATTGGTGTCCAGGACAGCCATCATGTCTTCGAGTCCTTTCGGCGCAGAGTGCGTCCATGGAATGTCACCGGCTTGAAATCGGCCATGGAGGTGGAGATGCATCGAGTCTTCGCAGAGCTCTACTGCACCGAGGGCTTAATCGTGGACTTTGATGAAATCGACCAGGTCATCGACGAGGCTCTCGTCTGCAACTCCTTCCACCGCTTCATCCTCACGCAGAAGATGGCCGACATCCTTTCGTTTGCCATCACCTGTCAGCAGTACGTCCTGGCCGTCGAAGTGTTCCAAACGATTGGGAAATCCAAGCCGCAAAAGGTTTACCAGGGCATTCTTGATCCGTCTATAATGGCTTTTCCGGGGGGTAAGTTTAAGTCTCAAGAGCATCTATCTTAAAGGCTAATTCCAATTCCCTTCGGAGCAGTGCAAAACATGAGGTTCGCTGTCCAGTTAGACTATTTGGGCAAAGTGAAGCCGGCCAAGAAGGCTTTGAGCATAATAAGCGGACAGAGTGTGGAGCGGCTACGTCATCTGCCCACATTCGCCATCATCAAGTTGTGTTTGTTGGCGCCCATTGGGGAGATCTACAAGGAGCTGAAGGTGTTCCGCGATAGCTTCGTGAGGCAGAACAGGCTGCTTTTTTGTGACCGTCCATTCGATGTGCACAATGTGGTGCCCCTGGCCGAGATCCAAATGGAATGCTATGGCCGCTTCGACAAGTTCATCCGTGACTGCATTACCTTTATTATTGACAAGCGGGTTATGAGAATCGAGGATAAAAAGCAGCATTTCTGCTGTGCAGTTCAAAACCTGACAAACATCCTGATGAAGTTGGTGGGCAGTGTTTTCAATACACGCACTCCCACCTCCACAAACGTGGAGTTTACGGTTAGTAATCCTGGGCAATATGGTCAACCTCATTTATGCTATGTTTTTACATCCCCTAGAATCTGTGCGCCTTTGCCTACAACACCCTGGAGCCGCGGGTGCATTCAATTGTGGAGCAGGTTGAGAACGAGGGCTTTGATAATTATGCGGTCAACAAAAAAGTTCAGTTGGAGCGAATCATTGACTATTTGAACACCATCAAACTGCTCCATACAGTGAATGATGAGCGACTGGCTAATCTTTTGCTTGAGAAGGTCAGTTCCTGATTCACTCCTCGCACTCGCAGGCAGTGTGATTCAATGATTACTTTTTGGGAACTTTTTGTGACCAGACGAACCATTACTAACTTTCTTTTTAAGAAACTAAGCTGCAGGCTTTTAAAGATAACTTTATGGGTTTTTCCGTAGTAAAATAGTTTTAGGCAGTTAAAAGTTTTATTGTTTAAATTAACAATTAACGAGTACTTCCTAAAATAGTCTATCAGCTAAATTAAAAACTTGAAAAAAATACCTTCTCTGAGAAAGCCATTTGGCTTAGATTCATTATTGAAAGATATCACACTTACAGAATAAGAATTTATAGGAAAATTACCCCATTAGCAACATAACACCATTTTACATTACACTTCCCCTAGAATATTTGTTAATAGATAAAATAAACGGAAATGATAAAGGCTTCATTTAAACCTGTAAGTGAATCACAAAAATTATACGCTAATTTGATTAGATTTAAAATTATGAATAACACCAAGACCGGTAGTATTTATGAATGAACTGAAATCGGAAGTAAACAATTGATCATTATGACTGTTAGGGTGTGTTATCTAATTGATTAATTGAATCAATTGAACACAACTTGTTGACCGGCTACCTGAAACAAGTTTAAAAATAACTAAATAAACTTATGGAAAATTTAGGAAAAATGTATAGGAAATATTTATGACTATAAATTTGTGACCTACCATAATCTTAGTCACTTCCTCTTGTTGCCTCGCTAAAATTTTCCGTTCACAGGCAACCACCGAGTATCCCAGTGACGAACGCCTTAGCTTTTTTATGCTTATCGCATACATGGAGCAGGGGGAGCTCGAGAAGGCTAAATTCTACTTCAAGACGAATCACCTGGCGGACACCAATGACTATTTTGCGTAAGCAGTGACCCACTCACAAAGAAATATATTACCTCAACAAACCGATATCGATCGACATTCACAGAAACTGGATTAAATTGTACATCAACTACGTGGATACGCGCAACAATCCGGAAACCTCGGCCGACTGCACGGAGTGTCTTTTGAAGAGCATAACCAACTACGCTGAACGAAATCCGAGGCAGCAGGATGCCTGGATCCTGCTGTACTGCTACTACAAGCTTTTTAAATATGAGCCTGGCTGTGCCTATGCCCGTTGGCGATTCGAGGATCAGCAGGGGCACACCAGGATCAGCTTCTCCCACTCCCCGTACAGCAAGTGGGGTATTTTTCTAACCGTCAACCCTGACTTCCCCTCGAGTCGAGGGACTCTGTTCTTCGAGGTCTTCAAGATCTTTTCGCGCCTGGGACTCTACGAGTTTGCTCAGGTTGTGTTTGCAGCCGTTGAGCATCTGTGCAATGATGCGGATCGGTATATGATAAACACGCAGCTGGCCCTTTTGCTTAACCAACTGGATGAAGACTTCGTGCTAGAGAGTTTTGAATTTGAAGAAAACGAGGAAGCTGACGAGGAAGTGGATAGATCGGTGGGCTCTATGTAAAAATGCTTTCTCTACAATAGATAATAGTTGTATTCCATTTGCAGGCTGCAATGAATGCCCAGGTCAATGGAAATGTGGAGTTCCAGCGAGGCAACCTGGAGGAAGCGGCTCTCTACTACGAATGCTGCCTGACCTTGCCACCTCCAGATGTGAACGAACGCGACTGCTTCGAGGTCAGCAGACTGCGCCTTGGATACATATCCTACGAGTTGGGCCACTACCACAAATGCATCGAAGCCCTAAACTTCCCATTCACGAGCAAGCTCATGACCCTCTTGGCCAACTACATGATAGGCAAGTCCTACTATAAGATGAATCACTTGGACATGGCTCTTCAGTGTTTTGCCAACTCCACCCGGGAGGGTACCCATGTGCCCAATGTGTGGGGATTTTTGGCGCTAATCAACCTCCGACTGGGCGATAACCATAAGGCCATTGAATGCTGGAAGTACGCCAAGATAGTAAGTGCATTATTTCATGGTTGAAGGAAATTCTTAATCGTGTTAGTAAGCTAAGATAAGGGTTAGGTTTTTCAGGCCCAGTTTTTATTAATTAATAATTTACAATGTTTTTTTTTAACTAATCGAAATCTAATCAAAGCTTGTTTATCAGAATTTCTTTAATAACTTAATAGAACCTAAAACAATGATAACTAATAAAAGCTGTACTGTTCAGGAGCCGAATCATACAATTGACGACGATATGATCTATGAGGAATTAGAGGCCATCGACTACGATTCCGTGGAGTTGTTTATTGATGCTCCAGGGCAACTATGCGTGGACATCTTGGATGATGAACTTGATTGAGGCGTGTAGTTTGTATATTTTGTGTGTTTTGTAAGTGCGGTCAATTTGAACCCATAAAATCCAACATTCTGTGCCCTCATGCTCATAATAGCTTCATCTGCATCAGATGAAAGTGGAACGGTGGAGGTCTGCGGTGGAGGACTTCCTCTCTTTTAGGTTTTTTTTTACGTAGCTCATTTGTTGCTGTTTAGCTGGCGTGACTTGTTGACACAAGGTAATGAGACAGGACAGCCGCAATTTGCTTACATAAGACAGTCCACCAAGCACACACACCCACACCACACTCAATACACAAGCACACAGCAGTAGCCATGTCCTGGCTTTTTATAGCATACATTCGAGGTTTAACAACCGCACTGCAGTCAGCATCCAAACATGGCCCATGGAGGTGGCATCTGCTCGACGGCTGTGCTGGACGAGAAGCCAGCGGCAAGTGTGGCTAGCAGCACAGCCTTGGCCATTAGAAACTCCACGATAATCGCCCATCGTCTGTCAATTTATTTGCCCCAACTGCTTTTGCCCTCGCGGGATCCACAGAAGGTAAGGTTTCTTTTGATTGAGAGAGCTGTTTTGATTGTTTCCTAAGAGCTTGTCTTCTTTCCCAGCTCATTACCGAAATAAACTGCTATGTGGCCCAATTCCGTGAGCTACTCATCTTTATAGGACAAGCCCGAGATTCCCCAGAGCTGCGCGAGAAGATCAGGAAGCTGAGACGGAACTGTGTGGATGCCTGCAAGCACACCGCTCACTTGATTACACCTCAGCCACGACACTGTTTGGGCAGTCCCAGCGAAAGGATGCACTTGACCTTGCTCTTTCACCTAACCCAGCAATTTCAGCATGAATTGATCAAAAGCCATCGTTTGATACAACTGGTGCCCCTGGACATGACGGAGTACTATGGTAAGACAGCAGATGTACCTAAAGCAAAAGATACGTCTTCAGGGGTTTATATCTCCTTTCAGCTCCATCACGCACAGCTCCCTCTAATCTGGGCAACGTCATAAGCCAATTCTTGTTGTGCAAGCAAATCAACCCCGATTTCCAGCAGGAGGAGCTCTGCAGCATTGTGAAGGACTCGCAAGAGCTGACCGAGCTTTTAGAGGAGCTACAAGCCCACATGCCTTTGTCAGAGGCATCTCCCGGATCTGAACTGGATCCCGCACAGAAATGTGAGTTTATTAATATTTTTTTTTATTTTTCTTATCACATCGAATTCTTTTAGCTGAAAGTAGTCTCGTGTCTCTTAACACTCCTGTTTGGTATGCCCGCCAGCGAAGAAAGAGTTGCAAGAGTCGGAGCCGCAGTCTTTGTTGCTGTCTCTCCAAAAACCATTCCAAAACTTTTTAAAGGAGGTTTAATTAAAGCCACTACTGTAAGATTTCTTTAAAACGGAAGGTTATCTTTCAAAAAAAAAGAAAAAGGTGCTTAAAATGAATCAAATGTCACAAAATTGTCAAAGATATTAAAACTCCCTGTAGTTTGTTATAAATATACAAAAGAAAACGTTTTAGAAACATATTAATATATTAAAATAAGTTTAAATTTCTAATAATAACACTTGTTTAAGGGAAGTGAAAACCTGTAGAAGATAGCCCCCAATTATCAGCCAGGAAATAGTGATTTAAAATCTATAAACAAGTCATTAAATGTGTAACAACTGCATTGCTCAATGATAACGGAAAAAACATTGAGAAGCGATAAAATTTATTCCCAGAAATGATAATAGCAGTAAAACCGGCAATGTGGGACATCAAAGAGTCTCAAGGCAATAACAATAATGAAAGCGATTTAAAGAAATACAAACCAGAAATACAAATCGAGAGTTCATTTTCTCGTTTCGAGGAACCCCAAAAAGAATGATGAAATCTGAAATCTGTGCTCCTTACATGGACAAAGGGTGATAAATTCACGGAAAGCTGGTTAAATCCCGCTTTACGACGCCTAAGAAAGATGTCATATTTTTTGGCACGAGCCCAAGAAGCCCCCAAGAGTGTTTACTTTCCATTTAGCGCGGCAGGTGATGGCGCCCACCTGGCAACCATAAATGCTGATAGTATTCCGGCTTACACCGCGTGCCTCTCATCATTCTCATCATCAACTAGGTTGAGCAAAGCGCGATTAGCTGATAGCTGATAATTCTCCTTGACAACGGGGAATCAGACATTAATGGGAACACATTTGCTTTGATTTTTGCATAGTTTAATTATTTAATTTTAAAAATATGCCTTTGTCTTTTACAAAACATATCTCTACATTAAAAATATATATATATATAGATGTATGTATATTGTATGCAGATTTATATGGTATATAATATATAGGTGTATATATATTAGGTATAAACTTCTACATGTCATATGGATTTTCACAGAAAATCTTCAACTTTTGAGTAATGCTTTTTAAATTGTTTCCTTGTGCGTGTTCTTACATTCTTATTTTTTTTTTTTTTTTTTTAGTTTTTTTCTCGCGCTTTCGCTTTTCCCCTTTGAGAGACTGTTCAATCCTGTAGTTACTTTGTTGAGCATTATGCAATATGGAAGATTCTTTCTCACGCTCACTGAGCCCTCCGGCTGCACCAGTAAAGTTAACTTTGATCTGTGCTCGGAACTCCTTGCTTCGAACAAGCTTTGACACAAGGCAAAAAGCAACAACAACTAACTAATTGTTAACAACAATCTCTACACGATTACACGGGCTGTTTAGTGTGTGTGTGTGTGTTATACAAAAACTGATTATATCGTTAGACATTTGCTACATCATTATAAATTCACTATTTGTTCACGATTCTTTCTGGCTAATATCACCGTTATCACTGCAATGCCTAAACTCGGCTTAAGTCTAAGCAGAAAGAAGTCTTTTCCCGGATAGAATAGGTCATGTGTGCAAACAAAATGGTGCCATTAAAAGGTAAACAAAGGAACTAACTTAGCTGCTAAACATTTGCATAGTCACACAACAAACGAAGCGAAAACGAAACCAGTGAAATCATAAAACAAAAGAGACTTGTGCAAAATAAAAAAATTTAAGACTCAACGCTACACAACAATAAAAACTAACAACTAAAAAGCTTAGCAATTAGGCCCTAAATTACGGGTGAGAGACTGTGTGTTTGTGTGGAGCTGCTTCTGCTGCAGCTTTTTCAGCTAACTGCTATCCGGATGAATGGCTGTGCGGGGGTGTGGCTGATGTGGAGGAGGCGTGTTTGCAGTCTGACTGTTGAAGGAACTGTGAGGCAAACCGCGCTCTACATGCGTCCACTTTTGCTCGCCGTTGACGTGGACAGCTGTTCCAGGCGGGAGCACAGCTCCTGGGCCAAACGCAGTTGATTCGCAGCGGCGGCAGCACACGAGGTGGCAGCTCCAGCAGCTGCTCCAACGGGCAACTGGACTCCGCCAACAACATCCGGATAGCTAATGCACACGCCTAACCAACGAGCTTGACTGCAGGCATGGGACTGTAAGGAAAAGAAACGAAAATGGTTGGTTAGTTGGGTAATCAAAAATGTATATAAATTCAGCTGAATTTTTATAACTCGAACATTGTTTGTGTACATATAATTTAGGAGGAAAGCGGTGTTAAGGCGCAGTATTTTTTTAATTGTTTGAAAAACTCAAAGCTTTGAACATTTGTTTAAACAATCTAGCAAATATACATGTATTTTCAAAAAAACCTCCATGATAATTCCCGGCTTTCAATGCTTATTTGTGTTGATTTATCGCACAAAAAGGTAGAGGTGTCACCCAAAGCTGTTATGTATATTAACTTTTGTCAAAAAGACCCGCAAAATATTAGTATATATTAAAATGGGACTTGTAGAAAGAATTGGCAAAGCAAACAACTAATTTGAGTCCAGGAAATTAGGCTTTGGTTCGAGTTAGCAAAAATTCGATAAGAAAAGATTCCAGTAAAAGATGTTTAACTCACCATGGCAAAGTCGCGTTTCCATTGGACACCGCACTGGCCGTCGCATAGAGGACAGGGACGCTCCAGGCTGTAGCCACCGCATTCGCTGCAGTCGAGCGACACGTGATCATCCGTCCAGGAGACGCCGCAGGTGAAGCAGGAGCCCATGTGCTGGCGCAGCTCCTCGATGGTCAGCACGTTGTCCATGCTGATCTCCAGGGGACTACCCACCAGATCTGGCAGCGAGGCAGACAGACCCAGATTGTGATGCCTGTAAAAGATTAGGAACAGAGTTCGTGATTAGTAATCATGACAAATTGTGGCGGGCGCTCGGTTAACCGTGACCTTCCCAAGTGGGTGGCGGCAAGCGCTGGCGTGATTATGATAATGAGCATGGGGCGGAGGTGGAGGGGACTAGGAGAGGCCAATGATTGGCGACTGTACCCGACGGCGAGACTTTCGCTCGATCATGTGAGCGATGGCGACGGCCTTTTGTTGCTATTGTGCGGCCACAAAATGCGAAATGATAATGATACGAACGCGAATACACATGGATCTAGGTAGGTATGCATACAAACACACAGACGAACTGAAGGTGGCCCCTTTCATTAATGGGCCAAAGTCGTGGCCAAATCGCAGGTGTGGTATTGTTGGGTATTGTACTGTATTGAGTGGAATTGTGGCTGTGTACTCTGCACCCCGATTAGATTGCTAAAATCATGAATGAGCAACCCCACCACATCCACGCCCCTTTTGTATCAACCCTGACATTGTTTACAGCGACATTTAGCAAATGCGAAACGGAAATCACAACGAAATGAAACGAATCGCTGCTTCCAGCTAAATGAATCATGTGTGAGATCTATGGGTGGCGTCTAAATTTAAATACTTACGACAAGGGACTGCAGATGTCGGCGATTTGGGGACCGTGAACGCTGGCGATCGACATATTGGCTGTTGATGGCACTGCAAGGAGAAGAGGAAAGAAAACAAGTCAGTTTAAGTTCATCAAATGTAACAAGGTGAGTTCAATGCTGTTGGCCAGGTAAATAAACGTTCGACGGCGGCGAAGGTAAACGAGCTTGTTGTGTTTTGCAGGTGCGTGACTCAAATGTCAGAGCTCCAACTCTCGACTGTACTACCAAGTCGAGCTTCTGGGCTAGCGCAGATCATTCAAATATGGACGATGGACGACATTCTTGGCTAAAATTAACAACTATTTGTGGAAGGGGGGGGGGATTGCGCTGCTGTCCAAAACTGCTAAAATCCGGTTGAAAGCAACATAAACACATATCGAGGCCGCCGCCGATCACTGATCAGTGCGTCATCTCTGTGTGTAGTTTCAATTGTTTAGCAACGGACAATTAAAAAACTTAATGTGCGAATTATTCGGAATTGGAAGCGGAACGTTAATTGCTGTCTCCAAGGAGGAACAAAGCCTATAGGGATTACCTATACTATATACTATATAAACTGTCTACATTGTCGACACGATTTTGGCAAAGTTGCAAAAACCGCAGTCGCAGGCACATGACTGCCGCAGCGTCTGCTTGGCATCATAATAAATAAATAAATACGTTCTGCGTTGTTATGCGGCCAGTCGTTGGCCGTTCTGTTCTATTTTTAGGCTGGATCGTATGAGAAAGTATAATCAAGAGACCAAGAGTGCCCCAAAATAAACCCAACAACAGTCTGGGAATTGGTTTGCAACTTGGCTTGAATCTTGGCTGCAATTCGGTTTGAGCGCTGACTAGGAGGGGAGGCAATTTCAGCAACCGCAACAACGCAAAAACGAAATTGCTGTAATTTATCCGAGGAGCATGTTGTTGTGCCTCACACACAACTAGTTGCATTTAATTTGATTTTACTTATTTATAGAAGGGCACACACACAGCTGCACACAGACAGGCGCTTAGTTTATATTTTTTTTGTTCAGTTATTTTAGGCACGGAAATACTTACATTTGTTGTGTTATTTACAGCAACGGTTGCTTTTTTTTATTTATTCTGCGCTATTAATAAATCCAAAATGGGATTTCTGTGTTGTATTGTATACTGTTTGATTTGTAGTTGTTGTAGCTTGTAGCAGTACTGGTAATTGTAGTTGGCCTTGCGTAAGCCAGACAATCAAATTACTTTTGATAATTGCCTGGATATATTAACATTAACCGTTGGCAATTGTTATTGTTTGTAACTTTTCACACGCGATGCGAGACAGTTAAATGCACTTTGCAATTTATGAATCTGAGTTGCAGTCGTTTGACAGAGACTACAGCGCACTTTTATAGTTGGACTGGGAAGCGAAACTGAACTGTGTTGGAACTAAATTGAATTGATTTTCTCCAGATTCGAATCGTTTTCTCCAGAGCCGAAAGACCAAGTGGCAAACACGACAAACCGCAAAACGAAAATGCACGGCGCTCGCTGAATTCGCCTCGCTTTTATAGGCGAGCAACGGCGAGTGAGAGAGTGAGAGGCACTTGGGAGAGGTAGAAAGAGTGGGAGTGAGAGAGCCGTATGTGGGGGGGTCGAGAGCGGGCGAGTGGGGGATCAGAGCGGGCGAGTGGGGTGGGCAGAGCAAGCGAGTTGGGGGGTCGAGAGAGGACGAGTGATATTGCTCGCCTCGGATGACAAAGCAAAGCTAACGAACTGAACTTGCCAGCGACGACACGACACACGCACACTTGGCCAATTCCAAGCGAAACTCGTAATAAACACTAACGCGCGGGGTAAATCATAAGCGAAATGCCAAAACAAAGTCAGATGCTGACCAAATTAGCGGTAGTTGGCAACAGGAGAGCCGCTGCCTGCCTCTCCAAAATGAGCACACAGCGCGATAACAAAGCAAAACAAAAACACACAGATAGCGAGAGAGGGAGAGATATACAGAGAGCATATTTAACGGTCAAGCGCAGCACTTACACACCTTACATCCCCCTCACATACACACATACGCCCATGTGCTGCAGTAAGTATACGCCGCATTGACCGGACGGACACTAGTACATCGACTAGGTGTAATCGCCCAGCGGTTATTGACGCATGTCCAAGAAGACGATGTCCAACAACAACAACAAGATGCCCCCCTTGACAACTAACCGAACGTCAGAAGAATCGAATCGACGGACGCATTTCATTTGAATAACAAATCATTTGGTGCTATGACAGGTAGAGCGCCAGGCAAGGACAGGAACGGTTACGGGTTCGGGTTCGAGTCCATGTCCGTGAAAACATTGGCAGGTGACAAAACAAGGGTGAATGGCTGCTGCTAAAAGCAAAGGACAGTCAGTGGGAGGTAGCTAAAAGGTGCGATCCTCGGAAAGATACAGGTAGCAAAACAACATCCCTTATAACGCAAAAACGCATAACTATCAACGGAAATTTCCATAAGTGCGTAGTTTTCTCCTTAATAATAGGCGCTTATCTGTGAAATAACATGTTAACACAAACATATTTTAACGCTATTTTGGAATTATACTTAGTACGACATCACAAGATTTGCAAAAATAGCCCTGGCTCATAAATATTTATAAGTTTACTGATGTTTGTTTTGATGTTTTCTTAACAACACAATATCAAAATATTATTGTAAAAATATTTTCGATACCATCGATTTGGGATTTTCCAGTAATACTAGATATTTTTATAACTTGAAACTTATCCTAACGTCTGTTTGTTTTAAAAAGATACCTTATAAACAAAATTTATGTTTTAAAACTTTTATTTCCTGTACCCTATATTTTAAAAATATTTTATTATTTAATATTTATTGATATTCAATTTAATTTTAAAAAATTTTTCCCGTTATAAACTTTGAATAAACTTAAGTAAGAGTCGTATAATAAAGACATTAAATGATCTGACGATGACAATATCATGCCCAAATTTTAATTTTAGCTCTGTGGACATTTCCCATCCATAAATATACATCAATGTTAGCACATACACATTTTTCGCTTATCAATCAACAGGTAATCTTATCAGGAAAACTCCCCTCCCTCCCTTTTTGGCAAACCGTGCGCGTGTCTCTGCAGCAAAATTGTAAAAAAAAAAATGTGTAACTGTGAAACCCATTCGAAGACGAGGTGGTGAGTCCCGAAGGGGAAAGTTTTTGCTAGCGTAGGCATGTTAATCTGAAAGTGTTTCCAAAGTGCAGCTACACCCAGTGTATAGTTTTTGCTTGTGGAACCGAGATTCAAGGCGCGCGCGTCGCTTGGAAGGCGTTTCGAATTACGCCAGCCCAACGAAAAGGGAGCACCCCGCGACCAAAGTCAAAATCCAAAACCAGAGACGAATCCAAAACCAAAGCCAAGTGACCCTCGCCAAATTAATGCAATTCAGCGTCAGAAGCGACGGTCAACTACACACAGAACAACACAGTCACATTCACTTGTCAGCAAACTACATAGTATAAACAATTAATGTTTATTTAGAAAGCAAGAACGAAAACCTAGCGATCCGGGCACGCTTTTCACTGGCATTCAACTTTTGTCGAGGCGCAGTTTCGTACTTTGGTGCACGGAGAGAAAAGCTACCCAACATAATCTGGACATTTTCATCAAAATCATTATTTTTTAATGCACCTCATCACGAAAAATAATGTAGGAAAAGTTGAATGTGTAGGAGCTATGTGATGCGTAACAAAAACATATTAAATTTATGGCAGCAGCCACATATTTGAATGTTAAATTGTATAATATTGGGTAATTGCCCAATGACCCCGATCATTTTAAGGCACTCTAGTTTTCAGTGTGTGGATGGAATTGAGGGACCATTGTCATCTGAGAAGGTCGCACGGCAATTGCTCGAGAAGCTCACAAAAAAAATGCAGGGAGAGAGGAGATGAAAAGACAGTCTCACCTCAAACGGAAATTGCGTCAGACAATGTGAGGATATTGGTCCGAAAATAACAATATTTAAACAATATTTTGCGAAAACCTTTTAAAAACTTTTTAAGTGCCCTCCGCACTCATCTGTGTGTATTTTTATACTCTTTCACGAGAGGCAATCCAATTACAAATTGGGTGTATATTGATTTCCCGCTAAATATATCCAATCGATTGTCCCGATATCACATTTTTCAGTGGCCAGTCCAGACTACGTAAATAAACAAATGTATTTCGCAACCAGATGATCAAGGGAAACTATCCCCCAGAAATATTAGTTTCTATCTTATCGCTTGATTTATATGCTTAGCCAAGGTGCTATCAATAGATTGAATATCGTAAATATTAGTTTGTGTGGGGTGCTGTTATTAAAATATTTATTATTTGACGTTTTCAAACAGATAGTATTGACGTACATTTATTTAGCTGTAAAGAGCCCTATTTTAAACACACATATATGTTTATTTTAAAATGGAATGGTGTTATTATTTATTATTGTGTATAATTACGGGGGAATCCATTTCGGAAAACTTTTGTAATTTACTATATGTACCTTATTAATTTGTACATTTTGTAAACTGTCTATTGATTTAATAGGCATAAATCAGCAGCCCGACTTAAGTGCACACTTAAGTATTGTACAGCTACCTAACGGAAATAAATTAGTTCTATAATACGTTTTGGTATTTTTAGATAATAACATTCACAGAAATAATTTCAGTACTAATTGTAATAAATAACATTCTCTAACTTTTCTTTCTGCCTAATTGAACAAAATGTGGAGACTATAATTTGCTTCAAAACGAATTTATTTAAAAGCTGGTATTAAATCGTGGCTATAGAATTAATGTAAAGATAAATCAAATATTTTAAGATACAATTTTCTAAATAGAAAAACGCAATTTTCTTTCAATTTATATTTTTGTTTTTTTTTTAAGTTGAACTAGTAATAGTATAGCTTATTCAGAACTGTTATACTTTGTCTGCTGTCATCATACAGCTCTAAACACAATATTTACCCAGCTTGTACAGGTATCAGGGTATTGCAATTTCCCCAATACCACAGCAAGCTTGTGTTTGCCAAGATAGCCGCGTGGAATTATGCAAAAACCACCGTAAAATAGATACTCAAGTGCTGCTCAAAGACATGCGCTTCCTCTTTTGGATTTGGCCTGGCTCTTTACTCAACGCTTTAGCTTCAACTTCGAATTGAGCTCTGTTTTGTGAGCAGTTTGCATCGCAGCTACGCAAATAAAGCTGCTCCTGAAAGTAGCTGTTAATTATTGTTATGGATGGATGTTGTGGCGTTGTGACTGGTGTGTAAATACAGCACACATGCGGATGGATCCGTCACAGCCAAATGCAAAAACAAAAGCGGCCACGGCTTTTGACGTCAATGCAGGAACCAAACCCCAAAAAGATAATAACAGAAAGCGCGGCTTTGTTTTGCTTTTGATATGAATATCGAATATCGATCATGATCTTGAGTTGTGGGCGACTGATTCATTAGACTTATGGGGAATCTACGACTTTTCGGCCAGTCAGCGCCACACGTTGATCATTAAATCGATCTTCCAGCAGTTCGTTCGTTGCTTCCATCATCACATGTTGATGCTAATGAGTTCGCTCGAATGCGACAAACCCGTTCCTCGGGATTCCCTCGCCCCGAGTTGGAGTGTAAACAAACCGAAATCGGAATTCCAACCTGTGGCTTTTACTATGGAAACGGTTTACTTAATTAATGGGGGAAAAGTACCCTCTGAATTTTGTGGGTAAACTGCCAAAATGGGGCGTGAATCCGTCTGGTCATTAGCCATTATAAGTGCACTTAGTATTCGACTAAAGCCCCTCAATAACCCCTCGATCCACCATCAATCGGAAAGATTTACGAGCTCACTTCGCTGGGCTGCTTAGCGAATCTGTGGACAAGGGCAATTAGAATGCTGGGAACTCGCTAGGCGACCGACGACCCTGACCTTTGGACCCCACCTGGGTCTACCTCATTTCCATGGGTTTTGTAAGAGTTCCGCATAATTAATTTGCATACCGTGAGAGATATAGCTGGGAACAACAAACAGCTCCTATAAATAGGTCTATGACATGTTATCTCACAACCTCATTGCATATTGTTGTATACATAAAGCGCTCGTTGCTCTATATCGGTGAACTGACTGATGACTGATACTGGTTGCGAAGTTATTGCGACCCTGTCCATGACTGAAAGCCCCAAGAAGGTGGGTCTCATTGAGCTCTGGTTGAAGTGACCCTGGCCCTTGAAATGTGTAATTCACGCAGCGAAATGGAGCTGCATTCCTCAATGAATCTGACGATGACTTATTGACTTCTAAAGTCATAAAGAGTGAAAAACCTATGTTTTTAAACCAAGCCACAACATTTTTTCTACTTCTCCATCTCTTATGTTTAGATTGACTTCTTTAATGTCTTTATATATGCACAAGTAAAGTATCTCTAATACTTATAAACACAGTTTAAGCTTGATCTAAAGTGTTATCTATTTACGGAAACCCTCTTTCATAAAAATATTCTAAAAAAATAAAACGTGTTCTATTCTGGTTGAATGTTTATAGATCTGGTTTATTTAGAAGCACGTTTATTTAAAATTCCTAAACTTTTAATTATATTTAAATATAGGACAAAGGGGAAGTTGGCATGTTAATTAAGTTTTTTTAAGTAGATAATATTATAATATCTACTTAAAAAAAAACTTTTTCTATAAATATTTTTTAAATATAAAACGAGTTCGGTTCAGGTTTAGTGACGCATTTTTAAATATTAATAGATCTTGTTTATTTCGTCTCACGCTCTATTAAAGTTGTCTGAAAATATGAATAATAAAATCCCTAGCCCTACGTCAAAAATGGGTTAGGTAAAGTAAGCATAAAGTTGTACTAATTAAGTTCGTTTTATATTTTGCTGGCTACTTAAGCTTAGTTAAGTTACTACCTAAATGTATAAACCAAAGAAATACCAGGTGCACGAAGCTTTGGTTAGAATTATCATAAAAGGATTGACTTCATTGTTAAAAAGAAAAACCTGAAACCCCGGGAAATTAGCCGAGTGAGTATTAACTAATTGGGAGAACGAAATTCAGCTTAAAATTCTCGACAAATATATTCTGCAATCGACTCATCGTTAATTTGCAAAAATCTTTTTTTAACGGAAAAACTTTAGTTATATTTTATACTTTGAACATTCAAACTATACCCCCAATAAATACTCCCCTTACATCGGAAATTGAAAAACCCAAGTCATGCAACGTCTCACTGAATACAAAAACCACAAATTAGATATGTTAATGTTAGGCAAAATTTCTGGAAAACGATATAAAGCTAATTGAAAAAAATATGGTTTGTATTCTGTTCCCTAGACTATACTCCATTGACTCAAGACTTCTCAAGACACAGATTAAGTATGTTAATTTTAGGCAAAACTAGTGGAAATCGAAATGGAATAGCCTAGAAACATTTGTTATTGCGTCTATTTTGATTTCTGGACTATATAGGAATACTATGCGAAGCAGTAAATAAAAACAAAGCGCGGAACTTTCCCCGAGCGGATTAAAATGCAAAAACAAAACCCGACACTTTGAACACTAGTTCAAGGTACTATGTGCAACCTAATCGCATGAATAAAGCGCAAACCCGGGGTTTTGCAAAAATCCCGACCGCAGCCAAAGTGCGCAATCCCCAACCCCAATGAAAAACTAGAACACACCGGAGGGAGAAAACGAGAATTAAAACAGTGAGAAGGGTCTGCGGTTTTGTTTGGAGTGCGCCAATTAACACTTGTGGAAGTCTGGAGAACACTTTATTAGCAATTTGCATAATGCAACAGTTTGTTAATTACACGTGACACGGTAGATTTTCACAGTGCGAGATGTTTTACCCGCAGATGTTTCAAAGATTGGTTTCAGTTCAATCTGGTTTCGCTTTAAATTTGTTTAATAAATCTATAAAGTTCAACTTTTTAGGTATTTGCCATGGACAATATTTAATAAGCATTTAGCATGTACATGGCTAACAAACAAACTGGTTTCGTAAAATGAAAACGTTCTACATTGTATCATTTAATAATGAACTAGGAATTTAAGCAAATAATAGTTCAGTTTAATCTGGTTTTTGGGAGTTCGTTTGGATATGCGAGGCATTGGAATTGCCACTAATTAATAAAGTGTCAATAAAGAAACTAGTTTGATAATGTGAAATAAATGCTACAATATATGATTGAACAACGAGTTGCGTTTTGAACAGAATTTCTGGGATTTCTAGTTTAACAAAGTTATTCATTTAATAATCTCATTATCAGCTAAAAGGTTTCCCCGTAAATGGGGATTTTGATTAATTAAATATTCACGCGATTCTCGTGAACATTAGATTAGTATTTTTCTAAAGAAGATTGTCGCAGAATTCCGAGTCTTATCTGCGGGTCATAAATGTTTTAATGCCCAAGACATTTCCTATGCTGCTTACTTCTGTGTAATTTTCGTTTGAATAAAGCTCAAGTTTATTACTGTTGACCAACTTGATTAAAGCACTTTTTGGAATTATAAAAATGACCTTAAAGAAATGTAACCATTGACACCCATAATTAAGTAACTAGCTAGTAGTTCTCAGCCCTTTAAGTTCCTATCTTTATGACGGCTACCGTGTGTAATGCTAATGGCGGGAATTTACACCAAGTTCGTGGGGTAAATTTAGTCAATAAAGTGGCGCGAGCGACTTACTGACGTCGCCAGATATGAATCTCTGACAACATCGTCATCAGCATCGTTGACAGAATACTATATGGTACTCTAAGGCAGCCGCATCCACATCATTGTTGGCCTCTCTCCGTTAGATTTGCGTCGCACGGAACATTTGCCCAGTGTAAACATACACACAACACAACCGGTACCGGTTTGAACCGATTACGACTGCCGTGGTGGCCGGCAAGGGTTCTATATCTACTATATATGCTCGCTTGTGTGTGCTAAAATTGTAAATTAATAACAAGAACGCAGCCAGCAGCACAATGAATGAATGAACGGGCGGAATTCGAATTGAAATCAATCCTCGACACACGGACACACCCAGCGATCGGACGGGACGGGCCTCTCCAAGTCAAGTATGGGTTTAACTTTACAGAACACAAAAATATAGGTATGTAAGTAGATTAGATTTCGTTTGCCATCTAGGTTTATTATTTGTATATTACTTGTAACTTTATAAATAATTTTTAAAGTGTCACTCTGTCTGGATTGTTAGTTGTAATAATGGAACACCTGCACTTATCGTTATGTTTGACTTTACTTTTGATTGTTTAACAATTGTCATCATGGCTCTCTATTAAATAATTGTAAGAAGTATAATTAAAACGGCACGTTTTTTTTAAATATAGTGGACTTTGAGACCTTAACTCCAAGATGGTTTAACCTAATCGGTTTGACAACAAATTCTAACACAGGTTAAGGTTTCGCAAATTAAGTGGACATGAAATTTTTTAGGGTTTATGATTATATTTATATGATACGTCTTAAAATTTCATTTATCATTTGTTATTCTTTCAAAAGACAATGAATATTGTCTGCTTCATTCAATTATTATTTACAATTCGTGGAATAAAACACCAAATGTACTATGACCATTTAAAGAGATATTTTCTTTCTGTGTTGGATTACACAAGGAAACCGGGTGGTAGTCAGCCTCGAACCGGTTACGACCCAAGCGAATCGGTTGAGGGCCATTTGAAGCCGCCTCTAACTGGTGGCATCACCACAAGAGTCCGACCCCAGATCCCGCTTCAAGCCCAAAGCCCGCAGATCGGATTGCATTTAGGCACTTTCCATCACATGTGTACAAATGTCCGCACCTGGGCCAAACAGCACACTTCCACTCCATTGCGGGGCTATAGGATTTCGACGGAACACCGGAGATGGGAGAACCGGAGAAACGGGGCTGCTGCGCAATTTCAGTCAGCCGACGAGACTTATCAGCCAGAGAAGCGGGGCGAGGAGGGGCGGGTCCTCAAATTGTACAAAACCGTGAACGGACTGCGCGTGGCGTTTGTGTTCTATAATGAGCATGGGAACATAAAACACAGACAGCGGGCATTGCGAAATCGAAAACGGTTTTATTTTTAAAAATTGTCATTACGTTTGTCGTTTTAATAAGCATTTTATGCAAGCAAAACGCTTATGCAAGCACCATGTCCGCGCATGGGAGTCGCCAGTAAATTCTATACATGCTTCCCACCCCGCTCAGGGGTCGATTAAGAAATTTATAATTAATGTTGTATAAGGAATCGCCGGGTCTAGACAGGGAATGACTCAAGCCCCAGACGAGATAAGCACAAGAGTGATCAGCGCAGATAATATAATTCCACGACATCCATCATGATAAGTAAGATTAGTAGTAGGGAATGTGTATTCAGGAGAAAGATCAGATCTAATAAGAGTGACTCATCAAAACAGATAATGCTACCTATATAGGCATGCAAAGTCCTATAAATAGATCGGATAAATCGTTCTCAACTAGCTTGATTGACTTGAAATTCTCTGATTCATTTATAATCTTACAACATCAACGTGAATTGGAACTGCGTAACTTTGGCAGCAGACGACGCTGATTGCAAACAGTCTGATGCAATATGCTAATCATCCGCAAATGTGTAAACTGAGCTTAGTTTGTAAGGCGAAAAAACACATAAGCCAAAGGGGCAAATGTAGCGAACGCTGCATCGACTTTCTCTTCCTCTCAGTTAAGTTACTCAAAATTTAGCAAATAGATATCACAAATAAAAAGTTAAATTGCATTATGTTTTACAATCAATCAAGGAAATCTATAAATAAATAACTAACCTTATTTCTGTTTAAATGACATAGAATTCAATTAAATAAGTAACTAAGAATAAGGATATAAAACGCAAACAAACTGGGTTTATTAGTTGCTTTTAAAACTGCCTCACTTAAGACCGTATCCGGGCCATAATTTTCGGCACTCATGTTTAGTTCACACGCAATATTCATGGGTGGCTTAATAACAAAGACTCCATAAGCTCTACTCCGCAGAAGCCTTTAACGAGCGACACGTGCCGAGCAGCTTAAACTGTATGTGCATGCAAAAAACAGCTCATGCCACTGTAATTGTTGTCCAAAATTATATGAGGAAAAATTCCACTCCCATTTTCGGGCCGACTGATTTATTTGCACACTCTTTTGGCACCCATTTCTCAACAGAAGGAGCATGATCGGGCGAAGAGGCCGGATTCGATTCGGTACGGAGCAGAGTCACATGACAAACGCGTGAATTTGCCTGCTAAATTCTGGGTGACAAGCGAAACGTGTGAATAGACGAGTCGCACGACTCGGTTGTACGGCTAATCAGATCGGAGATAAACGGACGGGCACAACAATTGGCTAGCAGAGCCCACACATCAAACGGTAATTGATGGATCGCCCAATTTCTTTGGGATATACATTCTAAAAACAGCACGGAATGCGACTAATTTTAAAGGGAACTCGTTGAGGGAAGACAGAGTGTGGCTATTTCTGGTGCAGCTCGAACACTTGTTTAATTGATGGCCATTGTTATAAACGACCCATTATCAACGGCACTCGATGATAAAGCCGTGTATGGCCGGCAATTGGCATTAATAAAAGTGTACGGCAGTTTCCGCCCCGATCAGTAGAGAGCCCATCGCGATAAGCCACTGCAGCGCTGGTACAAAGGTGCAAAGAGAGGGCTTGTAAATAACATAGATTACTCCGATGTCTAGACAATAAATAATACGGTGGACAAAATGCTAATTAAACCCCTTGAGATGTATGTATTCACCTATAAAATTCAGCTTGTCGATCACGGCTGCCGATCCGGCGGCTAGATTACAAAAGTCCGGATCATCCACATCGAAGATGATGCCGTCCTCCCACTCGGTGACAATGTGCGATGAGGAGGCGACGACGGAGGAGCTGGTACGGACCTGCTGCTGCATCAAGGTTTGGTTGCTGCTGCTTCCAGTGATGCAGTTGTTGTTGTTGTTGCCACTGCTGCCGGAGATGTGGTTGTTGTTACTCGTTTTCATCTGCGTGAGAGGTCACAAAAAAGAGTCGCAATTAGAGAGGAAGGAGCGTACGTGCTGCAATGCAAATAGCGAACCTCACACGTGGCTTAAAGTGCAGCCATTAGTTTGGTTAATGGAAAAGTGCTGATAAACCAGAGGGTTTTTTTTTTGTTTGTCAGGGGAGTGGAGGAGGGGTTGGACCCCAAATCAGGAGGCCAGCTGTTGCTTGCAATCACACTTACTCTCACACCTCATGGCTTGCAACACCTTGTATGCAATATGCAAAATCAATAGATGCAAGATGCATTTTATTTGGGTGAAGGCTGTGTGTGCGTATTGCATTCCGTTAATGTTATTTTTGTTGTTGTTGTTATTATTGTTGTTGTTTTTGTTATTGCCTTTGGCTTTGCAAATTTTGTTTGGCCCTGTGTGCATGTGTGTTTGTGTGGAGGAAGGCCTTAAATTCGTGTTACCAATTTTTCTCACTCACCTTTGAATATTGCCAGCACCCGTAGTTAGCAGCACAAGTTTAAATTGCCAAATTTAAGCCACAACAGCTTTTTAAAGTTAAATTTAATTAAATTGACTGCAAAACAAAACTTTTCTTGCAAAATCGCTGGCACCTAGAGGTGACACACTATCGATTTCATGAAGTGGACATTTTAATCGATAGTATTTAAGACGTTAAACTATTTTTAAATATTTACTTTGTTACTAGGGTTGTGAAAAATATATTAAAGCGATATTTTTAACGGAAAAATATAGGGTATTCCTAAAACTAACTCTGGAGCCAAAACTTTTGATTTATTTTCCCCAACCCAAGATTTGGAAATACCCTATATTTTTCCGTTAAAAATATCGTTTTGATATATTTTGATATATTTTTGACAACCCTTTTTGTTACCTATATTTAATTTTCAATCAATTATCAATAAATTTAAAATTTTCATGTCTAGAAGTTTTAACTTCTACAGATTCTGTTAAATAATTTGACCCTGCTATTTAGTACTGCTTTTTAAAAATTAAGAAGCCGAACGTAAGCAATTTCATCACAAATAAGCTGTTTCCATCAAATAAGGTATTTAGTTAATATTTTTAGGTCAAGTCTCTAATTCGTTGAATTTAAAACTAATGCGCATACCCCCAATATAAAAGTATAACCGTTAAGTAATCACGCACGCATTGACTTAACATGTGTCATCTCTGGCGTGCGCTATGTAAGACCCTCCCATCTCTAGAAACGTTCGATCAAAATAAATTTGGAAATATCATAAAAAATTCTTCGCCCCCGCTGAAATATAAGAAAATGCACCTGCCTGGCCAGCTCCAGCATAAAAGAGTGCATTAAGGGCAGCATTTGGAAACGGAATTAGCCAGCGACTCAGTAATTTCAGGCAGTCGCGGAGCCATGGAGGAGAATATGTGGTAAATAATAAACATTGGGCTGGGGCTGGGGGCTACGTCAACAATTAAGGTTATCCACTGACCAGATTCCCAGCATCCAGTTGGGGAATGTGTGCTGTGCTTAGCCTTGGAATTATTCAAACAGGCGGCCGTTTGTTTAAGTGATTGAGTCAGCAGCTCGGAGCAGAGTCAGCGGGAGGGGTGAAGCACCTGAGGGGGTGGGTGCTCCGCTTATCAGCAGCTGGTTATTTAGACACGTCGTTGACGTTGCTCCACCATTTTTCCGTAGGATCATTGAGCTGGAGTCGGCGCTCCTGGACGACTGCAATGTCAACGACATATACGGCATTTGCCAGGGCAAGGCCGTCCCGGAGGCACTGCGTCCGGATGTGTGGCAAGTGTGCCTGGATGTGCGCCACAAATCCGACCAGATGTCGCTCTTCAACGAGATCTACGACCTGCCCTTCCAGAGCCAGTTGCGCGAGGATTGCCAGCGGCACGTAGACCGCATGGGCAACGATGAGGAGGACAAGGTCTCGGTGGTGTCCGACCTGGAATCCATCATCACGTTCTACTGCAAGAACCGGAATCTGCAGTACGAGCCGGAAAACGGTTGGATAGAGCTGCTGCTCCCGCTGTTCGCATTAAAGCTAAATCGCTCGGACACCTTCAATCTGTTCGAGTCGATACGGGACACCTACATACCCAAGGGCTGTCGACCCAAGGGCAACGTCTTCCACGTGTTCCGACTGCTCCTGCTCTACCACGACCCGGAGCTGTGCACCCTGCTAGACACCAAGAAGATCACGCCCGATCTGTACTCACTGACCTGGTTCCAGTCGCTGTTCGCCTCCTGCAGCAGCCTGTCGGTGATCATAGCCATGTGGGATTTGTACTTTCAAAACGCAGACCCCTTCATGGTCTTCTTTCTGGCGCTGATTATCCTGATCAATGGGAGGGAGCAGATCCTGCAGATGAGGACGAGCTCAAAGGAGGAGATCATCAAGTTCCTGGGTCTTATGCCATGTGCTTTGGAGTTTGACGACGTCCCAGACTTTTGCTCGCTGGCCCAGTACTATGCGCTCAAGACACCCACTTCTTTCAAGACGGACTACCTGAAAGCGCTCTATGGCAAGCAGAATGATACGCCGCGCAGCCAGGAGGAGGCCAACAAGGTGTCACAGGCCCTGTGTCTGCCCGTCTCCGTCTACGAGCTGGTGGAAAACTCGGCCACCGAGTTCCCAGTACCCGATGCAGTGCGCTTTTTCCTTGTCGACTGCCGACCCGCAGAACAGTACAACGCCGGCCATTTGTCCACGGCATTCCATCTGGACTGCAACCTAATGCTGCAGGAACCGGTCGCCTTCGCCACCGCCGTCCAGGGCCTGCTCACCGCCCAGCGTCAGGCCATCGAGGCCAACTCCAACGCTGGCGGCGAGCACTTGTGCTTCATGGGCAGCGGCCGCGTCGAAGAGGACCAGTATACACACATGGTGGTGGCCTCATTCCTACAGAAGAACACACACTATGTCTCGCTGCTAACCGGCGGCTACGCCTCCATCCACGACTACTTCGGCGACCACATGGCCGACTGCCTGGAGGATCACAATGTGCGCAAGTGCCTCGTCTGCCAGCAGCACAACGTCCAGCAGGTGAGATCAAGTAGTTGTAATTATTCAGTACTTGCAAAGCCAAAAATGAATACATGTCTTAGTATTTTACGAGAATGGGTATAGTCATCTTCGCAACAGGTTTATCTGTTTTGAAGCTCACAGAAGAAGAAACCCATTTATTTAAATTAAGAAATTTGGCTTAGATATAGTGCAGATGAATTGTTTATATAAATATTCTACGAAATTCCTTATAAACTCTACCTCACCTGCAGACAAAATCAGCACCGCTCAAGGCCTCGACACCCTCGTCCACGGACCTTTTCAGCAAGTTCTCCGCCGCTATGAAGTCAAAGTCTGCGGAGGTCAAGGGTAAACTGCTGGACATAATCGTGAATCCCAGTGCTAATGGAGGAGCTTCTGCTAGCGGCTCCAACAGCAATGGAGCGCAAGCGACAGCGGCCCAGGAGCGCCATGTGAGTGCCAAGGAGCGTAATGGAAAGCGGTACCGCAATGTGGCGCCGGTTTTTAGCATTGACGACGAGAACGAAGACGCTTTCGACGGGGCGGGGGAGCGAGATGCCCAACCGCTGGCCGGTGACGGCAAGGAGATCGTGAATCTGAACCAGTACTTCAAGACGGCGGACATCATCAACGCCTTCAAGTGCCAGGAGGTGCACATGAGCGGCTACATGTACGACAGCCACCTGATAATCACCCCCGGGCAGCTGGTGGTGCTGCGGGAACTGGGACGCGGCCAGGCACAGATCATGGTACGCCGCCCGCTGGCCAGCATCGTAAAGATCACGGCCAAGAAGCGGCACCGCGACCTCATCACCTTCAAGTACGGCTTTCCCGACGGCGACGGCCTGCTCATCACGGACATGGACCGCTTCCTCATCCCAAATGCCGCCGAGGCAACGGCCTTGGTATCCAAGCACATAGTGCAGGTGCTGGACAACGCCAAGTAGGATGAACTAAACATCCTTCACATGCTTTTCTTGTTTCGCCCCTCCCCGCATAAAGCTTTATTTCATACACAATCACACATGGACATGGAAACTGAAACAAAATCAGAGACACAAAGTGCAATGTGCTAGTAACTAGTTTTTAATTGGCAATGTTTTCCTTGTAGTAGCTGACAAATTGTAGTTCTTATTGTAAACAATGGCCTGGATGCAATTGTAACATAGAGCACTCGGTGCACAGTCCGGAAAAGGAGAAAATGGAAGAACGTAGTCCCAGATCACATCGCCAGCATACCCTGCCTATGGCCCAGATTTTCTAAATTTCTAAGTGCAAACAAAAGGAAACCTTAACAGAAGCCTTGAGACTTACAACGTGTAAATGAAGAGAATAACTAATATTTATTGCAATTAAACCAAACAAATAAACCTGTATTATAATCGACACAAAAAGTATTTCAAAAAAATCGTTATTTTTTGGTTTATACATTTCGGGATCTTGAAAAGAAACGTACATGTAGTTTTTGGGATGAACCGTTTAGCTGCGTTGCATTTCGAGTCCTCATACCAAACCAACAGGCAATACCAATGATAATGGCAATCATTCCAACAGCACCAGTTACATATGAAATTATCTGTAAGTCTTGTGGTTTATTGTGCTCCGCCCTTAGATCTTTTATAGCGTTGCGAAGTTGGTTCAAGGACTCTGAGATGTCAAATTGTATTGGTGTTTCGATAGTGGTCTGCAGAGATGCGTAGCCAAGATTGGAATACTGCCATTCACGGTGCCGTCCTTGGATTTTCACAGATGGACCCCGAACTTTGCAGTCGCTTCGAATCCTGAGTATACCGCTGCCGTTTATTTTCAGATCTTGCTCTTCCCCGGAGCAAACACCGACTAAAGTGACCTCATTGTTGACAGCCACCATCCAAGAATTTGGTGCAAGAAGTGGTGTCCATATGGAGTTCTGCATTACAAGATGGGATATGCAGGATTTGTATGTGGAGAATTTACCGAGGAAAGCGGACACTGCGCATGGCAGATCTTCAGTATCGTTGATTTCAAAGATTTCTTTCGGATTGCATATGAATGTATTACCATCTAGTTTTTTACAACCATCCAAGCTTATTGTCCAGGTTTTGAAGGTAGAAATACCTGTCCCGTTTGTCATTGATGACTAGGTATGGGAATTCGAAGTCCAAAATTTCGATGGTGCCGTTTAGATGCACTTTTGGAATGGGCGTCACACGGTATATGCCAAATTGTTCCCTTTCTGTTATTGGTATTGTGTATGTAAACACAACCAAGGTTTTTGATTTTGCAACTTTTGCTGTGGCACTCCGAATGAAATCAGAGGTCGTGTAGTTTTGGTCAATTAGTAAGTCCTGAATTGTTAAAATGGTTTGGTCCGACGGACAGATAGTTTTATTGCGGACGCAAGCCACTTCGCGAAGAAATGTTTTTTTTAGCCACTCATTTGTCGTACCCATAATATCGATGTTCCAGGAATATATTAATTTATATGATATTGGGAAATTTTGCTTTTCGATATATTTTAATAATAATAAATATTTATCTTTGATTGTTTGGTATAGGTCAATAAACTTTTTGGAATCCTTTAAACTTGGGATAATAGAAAGTTAATAAGTTATTAATCAAATATTAAAATGTACACCTCAACTTACTTTAAATTTGTGTCAATCATATCTAATTGTTGGATAGCGGCGTGAAAGTCAGTCAGATTCGGGTAGAAGGGTTCCGGGCAAATATTTTCGTTCCATTCTTGGCAATAGCCCAACAGAGTGTTGTAAAGGATTTGAAATTGTTGAAATTTACTCTCAAAGCTTTTGTAATTAAAGAAAGTATGCAGATCATGTTGACCAATTTCGATTCCGACTCTTCCTTTATACTCAATGAAAGCTCCAAGACTGTTGTTTAACCCAGTCATAGACATCGGTTTTACACTCTCATTGATTTTAGGATTTACTGAGTACTGCTGGGAGAAGTTGATCCATAAGTTAAGGAATATAAAGATGCTCTTTGTTGTGGTTGTCATTTTTTCGGTCCGGTTTCTTTGAAAGCTCGTAATTAACTGAACAAAACTGAGCAAAAAATCGCTCATTCAGAGATTTTGGCTGACCTAGCATCCTTGAGCGGCATATGTGTGTTTGTGTTTATATGTATCCATGTACACATTGGAGATCGAAAATGGTTGCAGATGCCTCCAGCCACTTTTCTATAAACATACGTCCCTTTCCTCAGACTTCTTTGTGTTCATTTAATTTCTATGCGGTCTCTATAAATTTGCATTGACTGCGTTTTTGGGTTATTTTTTAGAGAGAAACTTTTTATTTTTAATTTTTGTAGAACACTAAAATTTAAAAATCCGGATTTTTAAAGTTATTATAAGTTTTTAATACGTTTTTTTTTTGTTAACAAATATTACAAAATATCAAAAAATCAAAAAAGTATTTAAACAAATAAGAAAATATTTGTTTGGATTACAATCATGTTTTTATTTTTCCAGCAACGGAATATTACTGGCTCTTTCTTCATTTTTTGTGTTTTGGGGACCCATAATATCGTTGACTGGATTGTGCGCATCAGCAACTTGTCTTCTACGATGCACTATGGGCCAGAAATTTACATTTTGGCCAAAAATACGTATTTTTTTAAGAATTTTAATAAAACTAGTATGAGATCTTGTTTAGAATACTTCAAGCTATTTTATGCCAACTTTTCAAACAAATTGATTTGTACTTTTTATGGCATATTTTTAAAGTTAAAACTTCGTAAAATATTGCACAATTTTTTGAAAATTGAGCCAAAATGTCGTTGCCTACAGCAATACGAAACATTTACAAAGTTTCACACATAACTTATTTAGCAAATAAAAATATAATATCGAAATTATTTCAAACACATATTTTAAAAATTTAAAAATCTATAGGTTTAGCTGTTTTTTTATAAAAATGTACTTTGCTTTATTTGTGAAAAGTACCTTTCGCGATTTGAGTAAAACTTTTTAATAAATAGTTTAATCAGTTGTCAGTCGCCCGGGGCGCGGGTTTTGTGCGCCTCTTGGTTTTTTTTATGAATTTTTAAAGTTAGGCGTTGAGCATGCTCAAAGCCAAAAAACTGTCAAAGTCCATTTTGGAAATTGTGCACATGTTAAAAGTATCCAAAACTCTTGAATTTTCTTGTTTGGTAACTAAAATACATTATTTAAAAAAATTGCGTACTTTAGAAGTCTTTTAAAAAGTTGATTTTAAGAGCTAAAAATTAAAAATTAAATTAAATTAAATTTTTTTTTAATTTTTAATGATGTAAAAATGTTAACTAAGCTAAGCCCGTGCTTAATAAATTGTTTTGGTTTCGATTTTTCATAAACCTTAACGTAGTTCCCGCAAAGTTGGCTATTTAAAGGTTGATAAATATTTAACCACTTAATATTTTTTAAGGATATATTTTTTTAGTTGCGATCTTTTGTTGTTAAGTTTGTGTTAAATTGGGTTGAATCCCTGCAGTAGTTTTTTTTTATAAATAAAAACTAAAAATAGGAAATATTTTTCAACTTTGGCTTAGATTATCTAAATCTTAAAAAATACTACAAAATTTAAGTTTTTTTTCCAAAAGTTTAATCTTTTAAGAACATAATGGCCGAATTTCAGCTTCCTAGCTACGCCGTGGAAGAAATGCCAGATTTTTGGCCAAAATATGAACTTTCTGGCCCACTGTGCGATGGGAGAGATACAACCAGGCCAGCGAAATAATTATGGAAATCAGCACAATTGGGCTAACAGCGATGAGGACTATTAGATAATTATCGACGACTTCCAGTTTTTGTTGATCCATCCTCAGTTGGTTTGCGATCCCATGAATGTAATTTATTGCATCAGGAATTCCGAACTCCCTAGTAGGCTGGGTTTTTAAATGCAGCGATGCGTAACCCATGTTGGACGGGTTACTCAGCTGGGGATTTCCTTGGAGTATGGAAGTTGAACTTCTGACGATGCAGTCATCTCGAATGCTAAGGATTCCACTGCCGTTTATCCTTAGTTCTTGTCTAACACCGGAGCACACACCTGTTAACGAGAGTTCCTTGGTGAGTGCCACCATCCATGAGTTCGGTGCAACGAGCTGGGTCCAGAGGCTACTCTTCTCTACTTGACGGAAAGTGCACCCTTCGGCGGATTTATTCCAAACAGCAGCCAGAGAACATGCAAAGTTATCATCCCCACTTCCATAGGTAATTTGATTAGGCCTACAGAGGAATTTTTCCCTGGACAGTTCGGTGCAGCCATCTAAGTTTTGGAGTGGAAAATGCCTATCCTGGTGATCGTTGACAGCCATATACGGTGTTTCGGTGTCCATCAGCTGGATTTTGCCATTATCCACCCGTGGAATTGGTGTGAGGCGATAGATGTTAAACCATTCCACATCAACCAATGGAACTGTGACTTTAAACACCAAATCGTAGTTCAGCAGCTGAGAGTTTACGGAGGCAACCCGATATATATCGGAGATCGTGGATTCGTCGAAGGGCAGTCGACGACCCGTTGGAAGGTGATTCTGAATTTTCAGGATTTCCGCTTTCAACTGCGTGGTGGAGAGGATAAGTGGACTAAGACGCCGCTGGTGGGCGGAAATCATTGCTTCCAGTACGGCATCATCTGACCATTTTAAGTCCGCGTTTAGGAGATTAACTATGTTGATAAGGTGGTTGACGAACGCGGTAGGGAGCTCTTTGTCTACTTCAATTTCATCAATGTCTTCATCAAGCTGACCGAGACTCATCTTTGAAGCCGTAAGAACGTTATTTGTGCTGTCAACAACTGAAGATTTTTTTTTTAACATTTTGAAAATTTCATTTTCACCGACTGGGAGACTTTTGAATCCAAAATCCAGCGCTTCAGTCTTATCAATTAGGCCACGATATAAGAGATTGTCCTTAATCTCTTTTAGCTCGGACTCAAAATAAACTGGGCAAATGTTTAGGTTGTTTTTGCAAAACTTATGAAGTCCGTTGTATCCCCTTTTCAAGGCAATGCCTTGCGAAAAGAGCGTATTCAAATTAATGCTGGCATAGTATGGTCCATTCGTCCAAGGCTATTGCTGCCCTTCCAGTATATTCCACAAAGGTGCCAAGGCTGTTGTTGAACCCCTGCATCTTCATTGGACTTTTATCCTCGTCCTGCTCAACTGGCGTCTCATGGGAGAGGGCTATCAAAATGGAGATAACCAAGAACCGACAGCGTAGCATTATCAATTTCAAAGCGTATTCCCTTTTTATCCAAAGTCCCGCGACAAACTGAAATCAACTCTCTAAGCAAAGGGTGGCAAGCGAGCTTTTGGAAATAATTTTGTTGATCCAGCATATACATACAATATACATATACACTCGCATAGTACATAAGTCGTTTTACTTTTTGCATGTGCAGCATTTTTGCATAGGCTTATACAGCAGGGTTTCGATGAATTTTTATTTAAAGTTTTGACCAAATGTTTAAGGCTTTTTCATTTAACTTCATTTCATTTATTTATATCCTAACGCTACAAGTGAAGACTTATATTTATTGCGTTAGTCACAACGGCTTGAGTAAAGATTTTTAAATAGAATATATAAATTATACTACTTAAATATTAACAAACTTGAGTTTACAATTACAAACTAGTTTTCAGATTAGGAACATGACATTTTTGATTTAAAATAAAATAAAATAGGTTAAGTTAAGTTGCAACTATCTTTAAGCACGCATAAAGTCTTTGATTTTAGAGATAAACTGAGACGCGCTTCTGATGGTTTTAAGAGCATGAGGTAGATTGTTCCATAGGCGAATAGCATTAATAAAGAATTGCCTCCTCGAGCACAAGGTTCTTACCTAGGGATAATAAAGTTTTGTGTTCTTTGCGATTGAGCTGGAAGAAGTTTCTGAAACAAGTAGGATGGTTCACGGGTGTACACAATTTTTTGACAATAAATTAAGGTCTTAAGGTCAATCCACTGACTAAGGCTAAGGTCAAGAATATTGTTGCCATGGGTGTGGTCAGTACGACGGAGATTAAACACGTAACGGACGATTGAATTACAAGCAACAGTAAATTTTTGCGTATCTTGAGTATCGCAATACCCAAAAATCTCAACACCGTAAAACAGGGTGGGAACTATAATGGTTTTGGCCACTAGCATTCGTAGCTGGGTTGGCAAGAACGACTCAGAAGTTGAAAGCTGTTTTAGAAGCCCGTATGTTCGCCCAGCTGCTTTGGAAATATGTTTGCTCCATGTTAATGTGTTATTAAAGGTGATACCCAGGTTACCTGCAGAATCTTCATATTGGATTGGGCTATTACCAATTATTAAATTAGGGAGTTGCAGTGTATTGAAAGGTTTTTTGTGAATTACTAAACACTTGTTTTTTTTTGGGTTTAGACATAGTCCGTTTTCAATGGCCCAGTTACTAGTTTTGAAAAGCAGGGTATTACACATACTAATACAATCATTAACTTGACTGAGAGAGGCTTACTGATATAGAACTGCACATCATCAGCGTATAAATGGACATCACAAGGGGACAAAACATTATGTTAGTCATTAACTTAGATAAAAAACAATAAAGGCCTAACACAGATCCTTGGGGAACACCTCTAAATCCTGTGGTTGACGGTGTCAAAGGCCTTGCTGTGATCGAGTAGAGTCAAGAACGTGATCCAATTTGTATCTAGCTTTGATCGAATGTTTTCAACTACATTGGTAATGGCACTTATACAA
This sequence comes from Drosophila oshimai, assembly GCA_018150695.1. NCBI lineage: Eukaryota > Metazoa > Arthropoda > Insecta > Diptera > Drosophilidae > Drosophila > Drosophila oshimai. The sequence continues at coordinate 1,364,816 of JAECWM010000286.1, forward strand.
CTCCTTCTTTTTTCTAAAACCAGATTGCTTTTCAATAAGCATGGAATTGTTGTCCAAAAAGGGTTGTATCTGTGCCGCAAGTATATTTTCAAAAATTTTTGACAAAAAGGGAAGTAGGGATATGGGTCTGAACTCGGTATGACTTTTCGGGATAGGGACAATTTTCGCGTACTTCCATGCGGAGGGAAAGGTGGATGTGGTTATTGCTGTGTTCATAATGTGTGTAATATGGGTAAGGATTAGGGGTAACAACAATTTAACAAATTTTGGGCTGATACCATCCAGGCCTTCAGCGGTTGATATCACCTTAAGTAAACATTGAATCTATTATCACAGTTTGGTAAGGCATTCAGGTACTTGTTGCATGTAGCTTCAGGTACATCGAACTGCATGACGTCCACTAGCTGTTGGGTCAGCTGCTTGCTTTTACCAACGCCAATATTTTTAAGTTCACGCCATGTTTTTTTAATTGTAAGATTTAGAAATTTTGACCCAATCAAAGTAAAATTATCTTACACAATGTCAGCAGCTTTGTTTATTTAATCGGTAGCTCCGGAACTCTGGAATGGAGTATCGTTTGTGTGAGTCTCATTTTGTTGATGAATTGTACACACAACCATATCCGAGTGCATATTGGAGATCGAAATCGTTTGTATTTATGCACATACGTTTGACTATTTGTTTATATCATTTCTATGTGGCCTTTTATAAAACAGCGTTTAGAAAAAACAATTTTTTTTTTTTCGTAAGAGCCCAATTTTTTATTTAAAAATTATGTACCAAAGGTATTAATACTTATTTTGTTAGCATTCAAATGCTTACATTGTATATGACCGTCGAAGCAAGAAGACATAGGTGTTTTATAAATTTTAAGGTTCTTCCTGCTGCAGAGGTTCCCAAGTGGGTACGTACATGTGAGAAGTGTAGTGATGATAGATGAGGGTTAAACCCTTAATTTAAGTCAAGATATTTGGCTTAGATAAACTGCAGCTGAATTGTTTATATTTATATTCTATAAATTTCCACCACTTTTCCACCAGCAGACAAAATCAGCAAATCGACACTCTCGTCCACGGACCTTTTCAGCAAATTCTCCGCGGCTATAAAGTCAAAGTCTGCGGAGGTCAAGGGTAAACTGCTGGGCATAATCATATCAAAATGAGAAGTGCAGGCCTTGGAGGATTGGTTCCGGATAGCGGCCACGGCGCAAGGCAGATCTTCAGTATCATTCACTGTGTCGATTTTATTCGGATGGCATACGAATCTATTACGTTTCAGCTTTAAACATTCTTTCAGGTGTTGTAGGAAGAAAAACCTGTCTTGTTTTTGATTGATAACTAGGTATGGAAGTTCAATGTCCAAAATCTCGATTTTGCCGCTGAGGTGGATTTTTGGAACAGGCGTCAAATGGTATACACCAAAGTGTTCCTTTTCTATAATTGGTACAGTGTATTGAAAAACAACTAAGTGACCTTGTGTACCAACTTTTGTAGTGGTAATCGAAAAAATATCGGAAATCGTGTAGCTTTTGTCAAGAAACAAATCCCCAAGTCATTCAACGTGATCTAATGAACAATTGGTGTTTTTGCGGGCGCAAGCCATTTCGCTGAAAAATCTTTCCACCATCAACAATACGTCAAAGCCCAGAAAATCGAGCTCGCCGGTTAATGATAAGAGATGAGCAAAATGGTAAGATAAGTTGAAGTTGCTAAAGGATAGCTCCATTTCGGTTCTTGGTCTGTTGTATGGGGCCACATCATTTAATAAATTTTGGCTGGTAAAACTGTGTGAAATAAAATGTTAATGAACATATGAAACAATAAGAAAATTCATACCTCAACTTACTTTAGTTTTGTATTAAATTTACCCAATTTACGGATAGTGTCACGGAACTCTTTCAGATTGGGGAAGAAGGGTTCCGGGCATTCCTTTTTATTCAACCCATCAGTTGACAAAGGAATAATATTTGGTTTCAAGTTCACGCAAATATTTAACAGAGATTTGTAACCGTTTTTGAATTCTTGTACAGCATTCCCAAATTTTTGTAAGTCAAAGACATTATGCAAATCCTGTCGTCCAACTTCGATTCCGACTCGTCCCTTGTACTTTATCAAAGTCCCATGATGATTGTAAAATCCGTTTTTAGACGTCGGTTTTAAAGTATAAATTCTGGAATTCCGTGAAGCCTGCTGGGAACAGATGATCCATAAATTAAGGAATATAATGATGCACTTTGTTGTGGCTGTCATTTTTTCCGTCCGATTTCTTTGAAAGCTTGTAGTTAACTGAATAAAAGTGAGCAAAGAATCGCTCAATCAGAGATTTTGGCTGACCAAGCATCCTCGAGAGGCATTTATGTATATATGAACACATGTATCCAAGTGCACATTGGAAATAGAAAATGGTTGCAGATGCAAGTTTGTCGAACTCTGGGCACTTTTATATAAACATCCTCAGGTTTCTATGAGTTCATTTTATTTCTATGTGGGCTCTATGAATTTGCATTGACTGCGTTTTTGGGTTATTTTTAAGAGTCCACATTGCAAGCATCGTGTAATTATAGAATTTAGAATTAAGCTGTTTAGTTTTAGGGTTCTTTCCTTCTGCAGAGGTTCCCATGTGGGCACGTACACGTGAGGAGTGTAATCATAGGTGATGAGTTTGACACCCAAAACGCCACCGTAGCCCTCGCGGCCTTTATAGTAAAGTCCAATGCCAGACAGCGGCACCGGGTACCTCGAGATAACAGTGTTAGTCTCAATAAAGGGCACTGTGGTCTGGACACCATCCTGGTCTAACTGCGTGCTGGTAAACTCGATATACTTGTTTTCGATCGGGTAGGGGATCAACGGCTCAGGAGATTTTGTGGGCACTTCGTTCTCAAAGTTCAGTTTCTCCCTAAAATAATCTCAGGACTTACATGATTTGTCAATTAGTTAAAGATAAATACCTTGGTTTATTGTTAGCCCCAGACATCCAGAAGCTCTTGTTCCTCGGATCAATGAGCTTGCCGCTCTTGAAGTCGAACTTGCTGAATTGGGCCTCCAGTTGCAGATGGGTACCGACGACTCGAAACCGCACCCCGGTAACCACGGAGTTATTGTCCGCCTTCAGCTCATCCAGATCAATGGATCTGTTCTCGCAACTCAGCATGTGAAAGTCGACGTCCTTCTTTACATCCTTGTCGTTGGTGCTGTACGTGTCCACGGGCTTCCAATTTGCGCCCAATCTTCTCTTCAAAAGGATTCCCCCTGTTGGTATGATCTCGCCTGGTATGAGCAATCCTTCCTGTATCTGCAGGTGGAAAATGTGATTGTGCTTTACGAAACGCACTCCTGAAACTACTCTGTAGAACAAGGTTTTGGTATTAGTATTGTTAACCTCAAAACCGGCACCACTGTCAATCTCACTTGTTGTTGTCCACATCGGCGATCACAGGTCGCAGATTAAAGTAGCGATCCGACTGGAGGCACTGCTCATCGCACAATCCCGGCAGGAGAAGGCCGACCTCCTCATGGTAGTCATAACTAGTCCCTCTGTCGCATCTCCAAACGGAGCGATCTGCTCGGCTCATTAAATCCTTGATCTTGGGCATTGTGGTAAGCGTCCTACGCGGGTAAGTTTCCCGAGATAGTTTCTCCATTTCGGTGGTAAGGTTTTGACTCCTCTCCTTGAGATACATCCAGGATCGCTCTAACGTTACATAATGTTTAAGTTCAGTATGGACGTAATCTTGATAGAACGTGTAAAGGTGTTGCTGGGGCGACAACGGTGATCTACAAGTAATATTTTTGTTCAGCTGCAAGAACAGTGCGATAGGAGAAAATTTTTATTGAGTAAATTGGAAAGCTATGTCGATTTTAATTACCTCAAAGCTTCTGGCCAGTTGTCCCATCAGATCATCGCTACCAAAGAGCTTCTGGTGCATCTGATTCACTGTACTGAAGTGTGATTCAAACTCTTTCCGTTTCTGCAACACTTGCCTGCCATTGCAGCGATCAGAGATGTCATTTCTAAGACGACATATTTCTGCTAACTTGGCAGTGGCGGGAAGGCTGTAATTTATAAGATCGTTCCAGGTCTTAAGGAATGCCGGATATACCGCACACTGAAGACGAGAGAATTTTATTATTGCGCTTATAACTACTTTAGTATTAACTCACTGTGTACCTTTCCCTGATATTCAGTTTTTCTATCAGATTCATCATTTCATCCACACGCATCTCTGTACTTGAGTTACCGTCGGCATTTGAGAGCTTGGGCGCCTGAAGGGCCAAAAGCGTGACCAGGAACCAAAGAACAACGCACTTCATGACAGAAATTTGACTTCTGAAAAATATTCGGAGCTGGGTACACACGTGAATTTTTTTTGGTCGCTTTAACCGAGCTTCTATTATCATCCGATTGTTCGAGCTAATGAACCTTTCGCCTTTTCAATAGCCCAGCGGATACGTTATCAGTTTAGACTCTTTCCGTAGGTTGTTTGATGAGTAGGTATATTTGAATTTAAAATAAGAAAATGCTTTTAAATACTAAACTAATAAAAAATTATGCAAAAGTCTAGTTTTTATACCATGGAAAATACTCTTTTGCTGCCGAATACTAGCTCGTGGACAATAAATCAAAAATGTCACAGGTTTTTGCGACTATACTGTCATAGGGTATTTTTTAGTCGGTGCTTTCGCCCACAGTGTTTTTTATGTTGTGTAATATATTTATGTAATAATATTCAAAATCAGTAAATCATCAATTTATTGGACACACACAGGCCCGGCAGGAGTAGTGGTTTGAGTGGGTAGCTAGAGAAATCCCGAGTAGGTAAATTACCCAATCGAAATAATCAAATACCATATATCGTCAATTTGGTCGATTTATACATTTTGAATTTCACGCGGGAAACTTGCGCGCTCAGAGCATGGTGTACGTGCACTTATGTATATATGTATAAACATTATATATTCAATTGAAAATGTAATACCAGCCAGGAAATTCATTGGGTAAATCAAGGATTTAATGAACTTTATCAGAGATGCACCAAAACGCGTTGCACAATTCAAGGAGTTGCAGACTAAAGCGATTTACCTTTTTTTTTCGCAGCCTTCAACCCGACGAGGTAAAAACTACGATCGAATACGGCCTCTCAAGATAATCAAGGCGAATTACCCTGAAGTGCTGAAATTCCTTGATGTTCGATTGATGGACAACCAAGTCGATAGTTCAATCTCCTCCAAAGCTTCGGTGTTTTACGATTACGTATAGTCTTTTGAGTGCGTGCTTTATTTAAAAAACATGATTGAAAATTTCGATCGCATTGAAATATTGAACATAAAACTGCAGAAGTCGAGCCTCTGTGTTATTGCATCTAAAAAAAAAGTAAATTCAATTGCTGATGTGTTGAATACGTCTCGTGATTTAAAGTTTGAAGAATTTGGGAAAAAAGTGTTAAAGCTGTAATTGATTTCGAACTCAGAGAACTTCAAACTTAGAGAACCCCCCGTCAGCGTAACATTCCCAAACGTTTCGATCAAGGTATAACAGAAAATTTCAAGCTTTTAAAACCTAAGGATTATTTCAGACAATCTTACTGTGAAGTTTTTGACCAGTTGATTGGATCGTCAAAAAGTCGATTCGATACAGAGGCAGCAAAATTTTTCGAGTTTCTGTAGCGATTCGCTATCGGTCAGACTGCTGATGTTAACAAGATAGTCAATTTCTATAAAGATGATATTGACAGAGCGAGGTTTTTGAGCGACATGTTTTTAAAGCCTTTGTGCAGGCAAATATCTAAATACTAACTAACTAACAAAACTAACTAATACTACTAAATACTACTAAATATCGCTCATTTCATTTTTTTCGTCTGTTAATAACAATTCCAGAATCATCCTGTTCAAACTAGAGAAGTTTTTCGGTCCTTCGTCGACTGATAACACTAAGGTCAACAATGTCACAAAATCGGCTGAACAAGGTCGCTCTTCTACATATTTTATAAAATTTGACCGTAATTCCGCGTAATTCAAAGCGTAATAAATTTTTGCTTTGCGAAAATAAGTTTGTTTAAGAAAAACTTATTAATGTGAAAAAAGATCTCAACAGATTTTTAATAAATTGATTTATAACAACTACATTCATTTTCTCATCATTGATCCACAATCGATTTGCTCCCCTTCGGTCTTCTTACCCACTCGGGCCGAACACGTCCTACCGGGCCTGGACACACATGTCTTCAACATCATGAACAGAAACAACACAAACGACGACAATTATACATGCTCAATATTTGATTTTTATATAAAATTAAATCAATTTATCCTTTTGTTTTAAAAGAGTGATTTTTTTATAAATAAATAAATAAATATAATCCACAGGTATTAAAAACATATATGTATATATGAATATATACATAAATGTTTTATAACTACATGAGATATGTAAATGCTTATAAAGTGTTTTTTTTTAGATCTTATTAAAAATCAAACGTCTTTTTTTACGTAATAGCCAGTGTCATGCAGGCACATATATTTACCAGCACGGTAGGACCCACTCATAACATGACCAAGCAGTGGAGCAGCTCTTTGCAGATTCGACGCAGGCGCAGGAAATCGATAGGGAGGACTGGGTGCCCGAGCCATTCGAACTGCGTAAGCAGGCTCCCCCGAGGTCCGCAATTCTTATCAATGGGAGTGACGTAGGTTCTGTGCAGAGTGGACGGAAAGCGGCAGCTGGGACTGACTGGGTCTGCAAAACACGGCCAAAGGCACGGAATCGGGGCCAGTACGTTAAAAACTGTTGCACTGCGGCGCTGGGACGTCAGTTCATTCAGAACAGTCGAAGGGCGCGAACCTCTGGAAAAATAGCACGGACCACCCAGTCACATCCGAGTCCTATTTGGGCCACACACAGCCACAGCCAAGCCAAGTGAAGCCAGTGAAGAAGTGCCCCCAATCCAAACGTGCAACATGCGACACATGCGACCCGACAGCAACAGCAGCCAATTGCTGGTGCTGGCCATGCTCCTGTGCCTCAGTCCGCTGATCCGAGCAGTGCCCGCCTCCGTGCTCGCCCAGAACACGGAGCTTTCCACCAGTGCCAGCCATAAGCTCCAGCAGCAACAGCAGCTGGAACAGCAGGAGCAGCAGCAGGAGCAGCGGCAACAGCCGGCAGCAGGTGAGTGCCAGCCAAAGTTCAGGTGCCAGCTCCGTGGGCGTCAGCTCCGCCCACACTCGTCGCACTTAATGCTAAAGGTCATTGGGAAATTTCGAGTTTTTTGAAAAATGCTCAAGCCCTACGCGAAATCAGCTTATGTTGCTCTTGTTCGTCGGATGTGCGTGGGTGTGCTCCTCGTTCTCATTCTCATTCTGATGATGATTCGGGGACCATCCGCTTGAGTGGCCCCATCTTCTTGGGGCTCATCTCATTTAGCATTTTCCATTTCCCATTTCCCGCTCGCCGTTTTTCGCCAGGAAATTGCGTAGGTGTTTTGCGCCAGGACGACAGCTGTCGCCTTCGCTTTCGTTGTCGTTGTCGTTGTCGCTGTCTTGTCCTGCCCCCCATCTCCCTGCCTCCTTCAGCACGTTTTCACAAATTTCCATCCTGCGGTTGTTGTTCTTACACTGGCTTAGTGAATCATTACTATCCCTACACTGCAAAATAAGTCTATGTTTTTTTTAAAGAAAATATTCAAGTTCGTTGTTCATTTAACAAAATTTGATACTCCTTTTAATGATGGAATAATTTGTTGAAAAAAAAGGGAATAGGTGATGTTTGTGCTTAGTCTTTATTAAAATTTTTGAAATAATTTTTTATGAATCAAGCCAATGTTTTTTTTAGTATTCTTAGTAGTTGTTCCACCTTCACCATCTGCCAGGTTATTGCAAACTTTAGACTACATAGTTTTATCCCATTTCATTCATTATTTGCGATACTCGAAGAGTAAGCAGCCACGCCCCTTTTTACGCCCACAAACTGCGAAACTCTGTGGTGTTCACATTTTTAATGCTATAGAAAAGTCGCCCTTATAAATTTTGTTTGTATTGAAAATATCTACCCAAATTTCTAACATCTGGCCATTTTCAAGAAATTGTGCATACAAGTGCGTTAAAGATTTTTATTGCGCTCGAAAGTAGGCAAAACTTTTTTTGCGTATTGCGCTCGAAAGTAGGCCACATTTTTTTTTTAAGGGGGCTTGTGACTCTAATTTTTTTTTGTTTTCTGTTTTTAAGGAGGGCAATGAGTATCGCAAATCTGATAGTCGGAAAACCCGACTTTAGCGTTCTCTCTCGTTTATTTTTAATATGAGTAAGTTAAAGCTTCTTATTAATAATGTTTTCGCAAATAAAATTCAAGAAAAACCTCCTAAAGTAAAAAAAAAAAACATAACAATTCGGTTTTTAGTATTACTTAAAAGTGAAGTGTTTCGTAATTTATAAATTCCGTACACAAAGCATAAATTTAAAAAAATATATTAGATTTATTATATCCATATAATAATAGAATTTGTTTAGTTTTGAACTTAAACTTAAGTTGATTAAATTTGACTGCTAAAAAAGTTAATTTTTTTTAACTTTTTAAGGGGTTATACAACTTTTTCATTTTAAAAAAATCGAAAATTTTTTTTTGCTTTATCTAGTAGAAAGAAAGTGACAGCTCTCCTAGCCGCGCGCCTCGTCCCGTCCCCAAACTAAACTTGAAACTTTAAACGCGAATATCTGGAAATGGTGTTTTTTGCAAAATAACTTTGCGGCGATATGGATTGGCGAAAAAATACTGAACCGATTTACTTCAATGTTTTTTTTTAAATGTTCGTAATGAATTCTGGTTGTATTTGAACGAGCGACTTTTCGTAAAAAAATGTTTATTTTGCGAAAATTTATTTTTGGTTTTTTATTGTGGATTTTTACCGACAAAAAAAACAAGTTTTGTAAAAAAAAACGTTTGTTCAGATACACCGAAATTTTAAACTGATGGATTTTTTTTAGTTTTATGGTTTCAGTAGACCCAAAAAAAAGCATTTAGGGGAACAGCCACGCCTTTAAAACTACATGACATTTTTAAACAAATTTTTGTACAAAAATTGTCACTTAACTGTACATTTAGAAAATAAAATCATTCATTTCATAAAAACATTTCTACACACCTAAAAAAATTCAAACTTTTCTGTTTTTTTTTTCGACAAAAAAGGATAACCCCTTAGAAAAGAACCTTTGCATTTCTCTCAGAGTATTTACAGTGTACATACATTCATACATGTAGCTAAGAGCACACCGACGCACACAAGCACATACTCACATATATACATACACACATAGGAACCTACAGCGCAGTTAAACATCGCGTAGGCGTTCGCCACACAAAATGGCGGCCAGCCTCCTTTGTGCACACATACACGTATTATGTGAGTGTGTGTGTTTGCCCTCCTTGCTTTGAAAGTGTGCGTACGTGCGCGCGATTTCATTTCTATTTTTAGACAGCGAAGTTGGGCGAAAGTTTTACAGCCCCTTCTCCACTTTCAGCCATTTCCATTTTTCTGCTCGCCTGGCACCGTTCGCCTAGCATCGCCATTCACCACATCTTGAACATCTGAAGGCCACCCACTTGGTCACCCACCCAATCTCACCGCAGCACTCTGAGCCTTTAAGTATTCCAGCCCAAGCCCAAGCTGTTAAGCCTTTTCAATCCCACTTTTCACCCACTTTCGCCCCTCAGCGATTTTTGAGCGTATGCAACACGTTCGTTAGCGGCCCCAAACCGCCAACAAAAAGCTGGTTGGGCTTTGGTCAAATGTCAATCGCCGAAAGCCAAACGGTAGCCACATCAAAATGTCAAACGTAGGTCCTACAAAAAGTTATATAAATTGAATTGGGGTGGACAAAATTTGTCTTGGCAGCAGCTTACAATGTAATCCAATTAAAATGTGCGAGAAAAACTTAGGACCATCAAAGTTATGGGTTGAGTTCCTGGAATTTAAATACGTTAGTTGCCATTCGTTACATTTTATGTAACCTATTCTTCTTGTGAAATAGCTAAGGGTTTTAAATGGCTTTTAATGGTGCCTAAAAGAAGGCAATGAAATAATTAATTTTTATTTTATTTTTTGTATAGTTTTCAGCTGAAATTTGTATTAATTTTTTGGATTAAGAATACTGGAAATTAAGAATACTCAAAGTAGGTAAATATTTAAAAATCGAAAATATGTATGTGAAATACAAATTTTGTGTTTAATTAGGCACTAAACATTTAACTACCCATTTCAATTCAACATAATATATAAATTTATATTTATTTATTCTTAAACGTATGTTTAAAATAAGTATAATTTTACCTTGAGGTTTCCTCATAGATTTGTTTAAAAATTCATTTCGGTGACACCCAAGAGTTTTACTAATAAATATTTCATAGCATACTTCAAGGCACTTGTCCTTAAATAACGCACTAATAGATTTCCCCTCCCCCACACAACAGTGCGCCCTAAATAGATTTTCTAGAAATCCATTGGTGGGCGGGAGCAAAGTCCCTCCCATAGTGTTTATTAAATTACATATGGCAGCTTAATGACAAAGTCAAACAGGCTCAGCCTTCAAGCGTCCAGCTGTTGGGCACTTGACACTCTTTAAAATGCAAAGCAAAAATAAGCTAAGGGGTGGTCCACCCTGGAGATTAATTTACGCACCAGCAGGAGCAGCAGTCAAGTGTGCACATTAAATATTTATAAAAGCAATGGCTGCTGTTGCCGACCTGTCACTCATCGACTGGCTTTGAAATATTCAGGGAAAGGCAGGGAAAGGACGACCAATTCCAATCCCAAACCGCAGGCTCTCAATCGCATTTTCAACCGTTTCACAAATTTTTCCATATGCCGCTGTTATTAAGTTATTTCTGTGTGGATAAGAAAAAAGGAGCAAGGAGCTGGAGGAGCCCAAGGCTGCCATCGCACTTAGCCGGGGCGTTAATTGTGTTCATGTTGATGTCGTGTTGTCTCTGTGGTGGCTTTTACTTTCCCGAACAGCTGGTGGACCCGGCCAACACCCATACCCACACCCACACCCACTGCCACTGCCCCCAATCTCTGCGCATGTATGTATGTGTGCGGAGAGCAAACAACTTGTTGATACTTTTACAGTTCAGTGAACACTCTCGTGCAAAAAGAAGAAAAAAAACCAAAAAAAAACCGACGTCAGCAAACGTCAGAGCTTGATATTTTCTTGCCTCTTTTTTTTCTTATATTTTATTTACCACCCCTTTCCCTTTTTTGTTTTTGTATGGACAGGACTTTTGCCACATATAAACATATTTAACGTTGGGGGAATAAAAGCGAAACACGAGCATTGTTGGCATTAAATGACTGCGGATTCTCGGAATCATTTAGCCGGAGAGTTTCTGGAACTGTTGGCTGTTGGCCCAAGGACCCAAGGGGCCATTGCAAACTGGGTTACGTGTAATCCATAAACTGTGTCGCCTTAAAGTATGTACACTTTTCCACAACTCAGCTAGAATTTCTTGGAAGAGCCTCATATTTCAAGGCAAAATATGAGTCATCGAAATAGACGAAACTTTTTAATGAGGGTTTAGAAGAATTTTGTTTATTTAGGTAACTTGGACAGGTATTTTGACACCTTTATTAGCACTTTAACATTTGTGTACCTTCTTTTGGGATTAAAAAATATCGTTGCCTTCTTTGAGGCATATTTTTAAGTGTTTTAAAATCACCTTTTTAACTGGAATATATTCCTTCTGATGCAAAAATCATTTATCCACACTAAAATCAGATAACATATTTAAATGGCCCAGTCACTATCCGACCCAAAGCGTTTGTTATTTTATTGACTAAAATTTCCTGATAGGCAGCACACCTATCATATGGCCGGATATTTCATCACCTGGCCCAATCAATTGGCACAAGCTAATAACACATTAATCACTGGGGTCGTATAAATCATAGCCATTTGGGTATCAGTCGCCTCACACCACCTCCACTCCATTCGATATCTCTGTTCTCAATAATCAACTATCAAAGGTCCACAAAAAGATAAGCCATTGATAGAGACCGAAAGTGAGATCGCGAAAAAACCCCCAATAAATAGATGAGTTTTCATGGAACTTTGGAAAGTACTAGGGGAGTTTAATGAGTTTCTGTCACGCTTGTTTCACCTTCATTTGAATTTGTAGTTGGAAAAACCACTTCCTCATATAGAGGACTCATGTCTAGTTTTTCATTATCATTTGATTCGATTCCTGCTTACTCGAACGGAATTTAATAAAATAAAGCCCAACCAATTAGCGGGCCAACTGTTGCGCGAGAACCCCTTTCGATTAAAAGCAGCAGCAGCGACCAATGTGATTAGGATTAATAAGGTCAATCCAGGGGTGGTCTTCCTTCGGGGATTACATAAACATAAACCCGGCTGTCAGGGAGCTAAAAGCAATTAGCGCAGACCGAGAAATATGTTCGAGTGTATAAAACAATTATGGAACTCGTTGGTGGACGTTGGCTAATTGGTTTTGCGGTCACTTGTTTTGGCTGGGGGCTTTGCAAATTTATTGAATCAGCCCGGGGAAATGGGAAATGGAATATTGGAGTGGAGTGGAAAATTTCAATTTCAATTTGTGTTTCCGCGCTCTTTCTCTCCTAATTTCTCCATTAGCGAAACGGTCGGAGGAGGAGAAGGCCAACACCAATGCTGTGCCCACGGCGGACAAGAAGTCGAGTCCGGAAATTGTGCCCGCTTCCTTTAGCAACGCTCCCTCGGCCCGGAACAATCCCAATCTAATCCAAAACCAACAACAGGTGCAGCAGGGTCCATCCGGCTTGTATGCCCTGCCCAGCAACGAGGAGATCCTCGCCGCAGTGGCAGCCGCCGCCCAGAACAGCCAGCAGCAGCTGCAGGAGGAGCCAACCGCTTTGGAGGAGGCGGTCGCCAGCTCCACCATGCGCAAGCGGGGCGTCAACTACGAGTACAATCCGTACCTGCAATCGACTGGAAACGACTACGGCAGCGATGTGCCCAGCGGCGTCTGGTCCGACGACTATGAGGCGGCTGTTCCTGTGAGCTTTGGCGAACGGGATCTTCAGGAGATTGATGACTACGTGCCGGAGCGAAGAGGTAAACATAAACTTCACTTTAAAGAATATTTAAAACTGAAACAATAACCTCTTATTTTTGTTAAACATACCTTAAATCTACAAAATATTTAACTGTTTGTCAAATAGTTTTAATATTTAATATTTTCTGTGGCTTTTAGTGGGTGGCTCGAGTGCGCGAAACAAGGCCTATGATAATTTGCAGAATCTGCTGAACGCGGAGGCTTACCTGGAGAGCATTCCCCTCTCCGTCCCCCTGACCTATGCCAACCGGAACTACAACTTGGATGACCGGAACAAGCGAGGTATCTTCTATGACATGGGCAGCAGCTCTGGTGGTAACAGTGCGGGCAGCATTGGCAGTGGAAGTGGCTATAACACCGATAATATTAACCTCAACAAATACCGCCGCTTCAATGATATGCGGTAAGTCCATTAAAGTGTTAAACTGTAAAGGTAAAATGTTACTTTTATTAATAATTATAATAATTTCATAGGTTGTTTAAGCAAAGACAACACTGCGTATGCGTGATGTACCTAAAAATTAATTGTTTCAAGCAACGTTTGTAATGACTTAAATTGTCATTTAAATGTTATAACCCTAACGATTGCAAATAAAACCTTAAAAATTACATCTTTTTATAGTTTTTGGATTTAAATCTGTAATAAAACTCAAAATACAGAAATTTTTTATTATATTAAAAACCTATGAAAATACAATACAAAATGTATTAATATCGCTTTTATAGCTGGTACTCTATTTACTATTTCTAATTTTCCAAACATTAATAAAAAGATATTTGTTAGTCGTGGAACATTAACCATTACACAATCCTCTAATTTCAGACTGAAACGTGACACCACCCAGTTGAATCCCGCTGATATGTTAGCTCTGGTGGCTTTGGTCGAGGCTGGCGAGCGGGCGCGCAAGGAGAGCGATGTGGAGAGCTCTGGGCCAGTGCCCATGATTGCATCCGATGACCTGGACTATGTGCCACCTGGCACTTGGTTGGATATGCCCGTGCAGGTGCAACCCGCTCTGATGGACTACTATGGAATGCCGCTGGATAACCAGAATCAGAACCAGAACCAGGTGATGCCCAAATACGAGTACGTGCCCCGCCAGCACAAATACAGTGGGGTCAATAGCCGTGAGTCCATGTCAAACTAAAGGGAGTAAAAATGTATTTAAAATATATGTTTTTTAACCTTAGGATTTGGTTCCTCGAAACAGCGATATATGGTGGCCAAGAAGAAGCGATCGATTAGCCAAAGCCAATTCATGAACGAACCGGTGGCCGAGCGCGGATCCAGCTATAATGGCGAGAAGTACTACTAAGGATCCCAAACGCCGTCGATAGTCTATAGTTTTTAACAATGATAGCCACAGGCCCTTTTTTTCGAACATTGAACATAAACATAATCCAAGGAAACCACAATGAAACCTTAAATCCAAAATTTCCAATTCAATTATAGTAATGAGATATAGAGTCAAGGTCAACTCGCGTGCAATTTTTGAGTAGAATTTCAATTTTAAAACCAACTAACAAGAATTAAATTATTGTTATATGCATATGAACATTATATTGTACGTCAAGAACATAATCAAATCAATGTTTTTAGGACTTATTCCCTTGAAAACTCCAACTTTAGCCTAACCGAAATGGAACGAAACCGAATCTATGCCACCTATAAGAAATCGATGTCTATGGCAACTAAATGTACAATTACAAAAAAAACCAAGAGAAACTGCAACTATCTGTATCTACTTGTGTAATACTTATCGAACTAGAGGCTTCCCGACTAGTACAAAAAAAACTGAGAGGAGAACATTCAAAAATACCTAAATATGTATGTGTATATCGGTAGCTACAATCGCCAGAATCGGCTAGATATCAACTTTAATCGAGCTCAGAAGCGACAATGCTTTAATTTAAAACCCAATATTTTTGAAGACATTTGAAGGCGTCACCACAAAGCGCTGCACTATATACTATAACTACACTGTGCTACATGAGCAAGGAACTCTTTTATACAGACACGCGCCGACTTGGGGACAAGACGATCGATCGATAACAATTGATGATAATTTTAATCGCATATACTGAATATCCGCAGCTAAATAAATTGGTAAAAATATATATAACTATACGTATACAATATGCAAGATATTTGTCAAAATTAAAACAAGTGGCTCAGGGCATAAATATTTTAAATATTTTGTGCCGACGGTGGAGAGGCGTATCTTTAATTTGAATGAAAAAATTGTCTGACTGTTTTTTGGTAATAATCAAATATACATACATATGTACTACGGAATATGATAAAAAATAAATTATATTACTTATACAGAGATACACATAATGGAAGAGTATTTAAAATGCATTAATAGCGTATATGTGTGTGTGTATACAATACAAAACAAAAGAAATATATATACATAAATATATGAACACTCAAGTAACTATAATATTATATATTTTCCCTTACACTTTTTGGGTCTCTGAATATTTGGCCTTTAATTTACGCCTTAAGTTCTTTGCGCGAGCTTAATTTAAAAATACATTTATTTACAAGCAACTGATTTACGATTAAATAAAATACGTCTTTGGTTTGGAAACCAACGAAACATTGGTTAAATGGGGTTTTTTTAAAAAAGGGAGGTTATTGATATGAAAATCTGTTAGAAATTTGAACAAAAATGGGAAATTAAAAGCATTTTTCACAGCCATTTCTATAAAAAATCAGATCCCAAAAATGTGTCAAATTTCTTCTTCAGCTGCGCAGTAACAGCTGCTCAATGAAAAAGTCATAAAAATCATTTTCTTTTTTTCCCTACGTTTTGTTGTCAACCGAATCCAAGTTGAATTTTTGGGAAAAAAATAAATTATATAGTTGAAAATTGGGAGACAATTCAATGAAAGCCAATTAACCACTAGACACATCAAATGGAGGAGTAAGGGGCTTGGTGGTCATCATCCAAACGAAGTGTGTGCCAAAAATTTTATAAAAACCAATTGGCCCCCGCACACGCGTTGACATCAATCGAAATCTAGCTGGGTTTCATCATCATCTGTACCAGTACTACACATTGTTCTAGACCAGGGAGCACTCTTTGTTGTACTTCTTTAATGTTCCATGCAAACCCCAATGACACGGGTTCGTGTCCACCGGCGAACCAAGCAGCCATGAAGTCTCCATTGAAAATTGAAAACAAAGTTCTGGCCCGGACGCTTGATGAGGTCCAACTTTATGCAAACAAACCTGGGCCCCTTGTTAGCCATGAACAATACCATAAACAGTAAGGCAAATAAACAAAACATTGTGAATTACGAAGCTGAGGTCCAGATACTTAAATGCATTTCTGTTTTTCATTTATTTGAGAGGGTATCGGTTGAAGATTATTACAATGATGACTACAGGTTACCCTTTGTTTTACACTGCATAGCTACAGTTTTTTTTCACGTACAACCCATTCTTTTTCTTTCAGCTAAGTTATGGTCATAGTTGAAAATAATCCTTATATAATAATCGAAAACAAATTGTTAACATTTTTGTAATATTTTTTGTTTTATTTTTATATTTTTTGTGAAAATCTTTAAATATATATTATTTAAATGCAAATAACTTGTTGAAGAAAATTTATTTTGTACAAAAAAACTCTAAAAATTTAATACATAGTATACTAAAATTGTGTTGTACCGGTTCGTTTTATTTAAATCAAAGCATATATGAAAAAAAATTAAAATATTGTTTCCAAGTCATATCTTATCGAAAGAGGTCGGTCATTCTTCAGTTGTAGAACGTAACCCACATTAAACATCCCCGTCTGTACCCCAAATGGCTACCATATGGCCAAAAAGCGTTCATTAATATGTATGGAGTGTGTTTGGATGGATAACGAGTGCAAGAGCAGTGGAGCCTGAAGCTGGAGGAGA
Source organism: Drosophila oshimai (assembly GCA_018150695.1). Classification (NCBI taxonomy): domain Eukaryota; kingdom Metazoa; phylum Arthropoda; class Insecta; order Diptera; family Drosophilidae; genus Drosophila; species Drosophila oshimai. The sequence goes on from JAECWM010000286.1 coordinate 1,381,832, forward strand.
AGTGGGGGAGGAACTGGATGCGGGTGTGAATAGGAACCATCAAGAAAAGCTAAATAAAGGGACATTTGCATATCGCACCAGCAAAATGAGCAGCGAAGAGAAAGACAAAAACCTGCTAGACAAGAGACCGGACACTGTCGTTTTAGCTCATTAATAAAAGCAAAACAAATACTATGGGCTTAAAGGGACAGGTTGTTAATTTGAACTTATCAATTTTAAATTAAAATTCCTTTTTTTTCAATAGCAATAAGTTGTTTCAGCGATTTCCCTCAGGGGCAGCACGATTTCACACCTCTTATCATGAGATCAATCAGTTAAAAACTGTGTAAGATAAGCGTTAATTAGCTCCCCAAATAAGAATTTCAATTATATAACTTCAATCATTTGGATAAAAAACGCAAAGTAAACGTAATAAAAATCACCACAAAAACAGGCAGCGAATATTAATATATTTTATTGGGCTTTCTTGATGGGCCATTGGGTCTAGATCGGCTCACCATGTTTATACTAATTTTATGCACGCGTTTTGCATGCTTAATAACCTCTTTATTTTCTGGTTATTTCTTTTTACCACTTGTAGACGAATTTATATTTTTCTTGTGATTTGTTTGCGTTAAGTAAGAGGTAATTGCCAATTCTTCTACTTATACTTGATTTAATTAAATTCACCAAACCCATACACTTTCTTTTGAGTCAATCGAGAAAAGTTTTGATTTGACATTGAGGTAGGTCAAAATGAAAAATGAATACATTTAAATAACATTGCCAGATTTATTTTTGTACCTTAATGAATGACAAGATTGAATAGAATAAAATAAAAATAAAGTACCTATAGGGAGTTTATTTGAGTTTTTTATATATTTTTATGTTTTTACTAAGAACCGAGGAGCTTGTCTCATTTAGTTGTGGCTAATTTTATAAAAGTATTTTATATTTAATTGAAAATGTTTCTCGGTATGCAAAAAGTTAATTAAAATAAATTTTTATTTATTTTTTTAAATAATATATGCCACATATAAAAAGTTGTATTATTTTTGTTTCACCTAATTTAAACTATGAAGAAGTGGTGGTGTAATTTTTTCTTTAACATTGCAGACTTGTTTAAGCATTATTTTTTGTACGAAAAAGCTTAAAACCCTTGTGAATGAATTCAAAATCAACCATCTTTAGAGTCTCTTCAATGTGGTCCAAATTATATTTAAATTCTGCCGAAACACCTCATAAATTAAAAGCTTAAATTGGTTTTTTCTTTCCATTCATGAAGCATTTTGAAATTGGCCTAAACACTGGTAGGTATTGGCCATTCCATTGACATGCTGGCCAAGTGCGTAGGCGCTTGTGTAAAAGCCAACTTAGCGGATACTACAACTCAACGGAGACACCAACCAAACGTAACTAAAAGTGACGAAGCTAACAGGCAGGCAGGCAGGCAAACTCGGCCAGAGAACAAGATCCCAAAAACTCGAGACCCACCACCACCACCGAACACACAGATACACACGCACACCAGAGAACACATTTTTTGGGGACGACGACGCACAAAATGAAAGAGTATTCCAGCTAGCCGCTTCAGTTGGTGAGCAACTTTCGAAGGCAACGCACGTGGAATCTAATTTCGACTTTGGTATCCGTCGCCTCCCGACGCGTGTGTGGATATATCTCAATTGGTTTTAGCATAAACCATTAACATTTTCCGGGTCTCCAGCTGCAGTTAGGCATATTCAAATCCCCAAGATGCCGGACGAAGTGCCCGCCAGAGGCAGCATATTGGGCAGTAAGTTGAGAGAAGTGAAACAGGGTCATAGGTCACAACCATCTGTTTCGCGATTGCATGCGGAAAATGCATCATCCGGCAGTGCACAAGTGCAACAAGTGGGTGGTGGTGATGGTGGCCTAAACTTGTTAACAAGGCCAAGATGAAATACTTTGACCTCAAAGCCGGCACAAAGGTCGTTCGTGTGCGTGAGTTCCGGAAATCTTCTTTACTCCCTATCCTTGTTGTGTGTGTGTGTGTGTGTGCCATATCCTTTATGTTGAGGTTGCTGTGGCTATTTTTAGGTTCCATTTTATTATTTTTTTTGGCGTTTTTATGCCCAGGGACAGATGTCCGGACAAGGTCATATGGAAGTCAAAGATATATAAACAATATTGGTATTCTTATTTATAAGTACAAAAGCCAATTTGTATTTGTAGAACAAACAAACGCGACATTCTTAAAACCACCCCGTCAGCCTATCCCAACAAAACCTGCGAAACATTGGCCAAGCTTTTGGAATGGATAAATAATAGTGTTTACTCTAATCAAACTATGCGAAAATATTGTGTGTTTTATGGTAAACACAAGCAGAACCCCCAGAGTTTATTTCAAAAATTTCAATCTGATTGCAGTCAGTCATAAAAACTTATGTGACCTTTGAGGGTTCTTCAAATGAGACCAACTGTTTTAAATATTAAAATATTTGTTTTTTTCCTATTTATGTATATTTCATAAAACTGTTGTGAATTAATTGCCACAATAAGCCAACTAAATAGCTAACAAAACCATTTTTAATCGAATTATTAACCAGGATCAGTCATTCTAATTTTAGGTCTTGATAGAGTGCGCTAAACACTTGAGCTTTACCACCACACCCCACTTAATCAAACAAGCAAATAAGTCTAGCACCACTAAAGCGGAATTTATGAATACTTACCCACTGCAAACTATTGGTGTTTTCTTTTCAAGCATTTAACACTTGGCAAATAAAGATTAAGTAATAAAGTATGAAGAAAGAAATGATCATCGAAGATAGGATACTCTTCTAGAAAGTATAATATATTGATTGTATTAAATATACCATACCTACACTTATACATATATTGAACACAAAACAATTTACTTTAAAAAAAAGGATTGTCAAAAGACTAAGAGATAATGAATATACTAGAGCATTAATTAAAAACCACTTTTTAATAAAAATAATATATTGAAAGATACAATAAGCAAACTACATCCCCCATAAAGATCTTTAAAAATAAGGGTATATCCTAAGACACTGAGTTGAGAGCATAATCCACCCAGTATCGATGGAACCGTTAGCAAATATAAATAATCGGTTGCCAGCTCGGAAGGTCCACTTCTGACAGCCATGAAAGTGAAATTGAAAATGAAAACAAAGACCACGAATCTATACTCCTCGTTATCGCAACGTGTGCTCATAATTGCCAGACAAGATTGCCCCTTTCCCCATTAAAAATAAAAAAGGGGATTGATTGGGATCGGTATCGATACCTTCCTTGTGCGCGTGCGGTGGTGGTCCCATATATTTGTACTGACCCTACTCAACTGCCACTAATCAGTGTCCGGCTTTATGTAGAACTCGTGGGTCACCAGGTGATTGGGTCCCAAATATCCAAATGGTGTCATGTCTATATCAGTACCTAAAAATACTTCTATGGTAATGTTTCAATTGCTTTCACTGCCCTCGGAATGATTTTCTTTATTCCTTTGAGTTTGAGAAGTAGCAGCAAAACAATCCAATTTATTTTGCTTAATTTGCTTAAATGGTATTATTTAGCATTTCATATCAACGCTTATTGATTCTGGTCGAACAGCACTTAAATTGGCCAATATGAATATCGCTGGCATTAATCAAATTAAGTTTCCTCTTACTGCTGAAAAAATTTCAACTTCCTTATGTAATAATACTTCTTCCGTACATTTAACACATGAATGAGTTGGGAACGTTTTTTTTTTCTGAAATTTTAGAACTAGTAATTTATAAATATTTTAAACTACAAACCAAATTAAATGAAAATACTTTTACAATTTTGAACAATTGTTTTTTACATTTTTACCATTTTAAAATCCACCTTATAATAATGTAAGAAGTCTTTTGTAACTTATTGTATTTTAATCTTAAAATAAAATAATCTTTTGTTCGCGAAAATACCTAAGTTTTAAATGGACATTAAGTTCAATTTATTAAACTCGAACCCCTGATCCCCATTAACAAATAAATATGCAAAAAACAACAAACAATTCTACAACTTAAAGATAATAGAGTGGAGTTTTAAGCTTCAAATCAAATTAAAGGGCATGTGAAAATACAAACAATGAAAATTGTAAGCATTGTAATTAGTTTGATAATTTAAAAAATGATTTTGTCAACAAAATAAAGTATTCAGTTCAATTAAATTTAGTTTAAACTTATAACCTCCTTAAAAAAAAATATTTAATCAACAACCTGCTTTCCATTTGCAGAACTCGTGCCCGCCCGCTATGTGTTGGCCCTGTTGGGCTCTATAGGCATGGCAATTGTGTACGGCCTGAAAGTGAATCTCAGTGTGGCTATGGTGGCGATGGTGAACCACACGGCCATCAAGGCACACCACGACGTATCTGGACATGGAGGAGCCGGCGTGACGCTTTCGAACGCCAGTCAGGTGTCCCTGGTGGAGGAGTGCAGCCCCCCAGGAGGAGCGAGCAATGTGACGGTGAAGGTGGAAGATGGACCTTTTGACTGGAGTGAACCCCTGCAGGGCACCCTTCTGAGCTGCTACTTTTGGGGCTATCTCGTCTCCCAGATCCCACTGGCCCATGTGGCCGAGAACTTCTCCGCCAAGTGGGTGATGCTCTTCTCGGTGGCGATTAATGTGGTGTGCACCCTGCTGACCCCGGTGTTCACCAACATGCACTACGGAGGCCTGATCCTGATGCGTGTGCTGGAGGGCATTGGCGGAGGAGCCTCCTTCCCGGCCATGCACGTGATGATCGCCTCCTGGGCGCCACCCACCGAACGCATGGTCATGTCCACCATCATCTATGTGGGCACCTCGGCGGGAACGGCTCTCTCCATTCTGCTGGCCGGAGTTTGCTCTGCCCAGTGGGGCTGGGAGTCCGTGTTCTATGTGATGGGTGTCCTTAGCTGCATCTGGATGTTGCTGTGGGTCATCCTGGTGCAGGACAATCCCAACAAGCAGCGCTTCATCAGTCCCGAGGAGCGGCAGATGATCACCAGCTCCCTGGGCACAGAGTCGAAGGTGGAGCACCACCCCTCGGTGCCTTGGGCCAAGGTCTTCAAGTCGGTTCCCTTCTGGGCCATCTTGATAGCTCACACCTGCAACAACTTCGGCTGGTACATGTTCCTCATCGAGATTCCGTTCTACATGAAGCAGGTCCTCAAGTTTAATGTGGCTTCCAATGCTGCACTCAGTGCTCTGCCCTATTTCCCCATGATTATCTTCAGTATTTGCCTTGGAAAGCTTTTGGACACCCTGCAGGCTAAGGGTGAGTTTTTGACATAACTTTTGTATAACACCTAGATCTAAAAATAGTAAAAAATAAGGTTTAATTTTTCCCTTTCAAACGTTGAATCGATTTTTAATATCTCCATATTATCTGCTTCGCAAACGATAATTTTTTCGGCTAAAAAGTTTTATCTATTTGCAGTTTTCTTATCTTATCTTTTTTAAAAAGGCTGCTTTGACCAATCACTTTAAAATACCAAAAACAATGGGTCAACATAAATATTGTTTTACCAATCATCAAATTAATTTAATAAATTTTTCAAAGACGTAAAAATAGTTTTGTGCTATGGATTGTTTTTGACGGAATTTTTATGATATTGTTATGTACGCAAAAAACTTTTTTCCATCTAAAATCTTTAAATTTTTTGATTGCGGAATAAAAAAGAACGACACCAAAATAAATAATTTGTTTTAAACATTTTTATAACTAAAAAGTTTTGTAATTCTATTTTTATAAATTGACCTAAAGAAAAATGTACCTTGCGTTTTAATTATTTTTACACTCATGTTTTAGTGATGTTTTCCAAAATCTTTTTAAATTTCCAGGTAAAATCAGCACCACCATCGCCCGCAAGACGGCCACTTCCATTTGCACTTTGATTCCTGGAGTTTGTCTGCTGGTTCTCTGCTACATTGGCTGCCGTCATTATGAGGCTGTGACCGTGATGTCCATCGGTATTGTGGCCATGGGCGCCATGTTCTCCGGCTTCCTGTCCAATCACATCGATATTGCTCCAAATTTCGCGGGAACTCTGGTTGCGCTAACAAACACAGCGGCCACTTTGCCTGGTATTATAGTGCCACTCTTTGTGGGATTCGTAACCAAGGGAAATGTAAGTGGAGATGACTTTTGATAACCTTTAAAACCCCTTGACTACAAAGGATTTCTTTAATTCAACAGCAAAACATTGGAGCTTGGCGCATCATCTTCGGAGTGACCATTGTCCTCTTCGCTCTAGAGTTCCTGGTGTTCGTCATTTTCGGTTCTGGTAGCGAGCAGCCGTGGAATAAGTCAGGAGCTCCCAAGGACCCGGAGGCCAAGGATGAAAAGACCCCGCTGAAGGACATACCCTCTAGGTCCTAAATGTCGCTTTGATTACCTGATTACCCCCCTGTCTATATTACTCGATGAACTGCAACTTATTCAGATTATTCCGAATGAAATGGTCGACCCTGGACTGTAAATACCAATTATACAGTCCACTCTCTAAACAGTGAACAGTGAAAAACGCTCTTGGGGGTTTTTCATTTAAAACAAACCGCCTTTCTCTCTCATATTAGAACCCCTGACATGTTCACATAAGTATGTTCACTTTTTAGATGGTGCACTGTAGTTTTTAGCTCGCTGTAATCCTATAGTAAGTAGCCGTACACCATTACGGATAAACACTTCAGCCCGCCTAATGTACTTAACACTCTTGATTTCAAAAGCTGTCTACAAATAAAGCGACGTCTCAGTGGAAGCAATGAGTTTTATTTGGGACACATTTTGGTCTTGGGATGGTGGGAAAATGGCTGTCAATGCTTTGTCATTTTCAGTTTATTTTTATCCCAAACCACAAGCAAACCGGAAGCAATATACGGTTCAAAACTATTTTAAAGCATTCTTATGTTGAATAAACTAAATCTTTATAAAAAGAAATAACCATTTTGTTTTAAATGATGTTTTGAAGTTAAGAAACACTTTTGTATAAGCTTACATTTAATAATAAAATATTTTCATATGTGAATTAGTTTACCTTAAAGGTTCTTATCAGTTTTCAAATTCCGATAGGCTTAAGCGCCAGTAATTCCAATTAGCCTTCATGCCTATCGATATTCCTGAAAAACATATGATTTGATGTAATCAATTTGCCGGTTTTTGTGTTAAAATGTTGAAAGTACGCAACATTTTCCTGCTGCCCAGAAGGTGGAAGAGCGGCGCCAAGAAGCGATGGAATGTCCTGCAGAACAAGAAGAACAACTGCGACCGGGCGCTGGATAACTTCGACGACTTCTACGGGAGCGTTTACGGCAGCCGGTGGAAGAACATGCGGGCGGCGCTGCTCACGAGGCACAAGTACGTCGCCATGGTGAACAATTTCGGGGACACAGAGCAGACATGCAGCATGCTGGAAACGGAAGGCGCCATCAACATGAAGTCATTGATAAACCTGGCACAGGACCGTCTTAAAGAAAGCACGGAAACGATGCCGGAACAAGGAAAATCTCGTCATGAAATCGAAGGTAAACTGGATGCACTGCTGCGAAAACAGCAGGAACGTGAGGTGGCCTCCATATACCCGAGTGCAGGAGAGGATGGGTCATGCACCGCCCTTCCACAACAACTAAAGTTTGATAACAGTCAGGAAAAGCAGCCCGAAGTTGAAGTCAATAACCACAATAACCCCTTCAAACAGAGCTTGACACGAGCCCTGGAGGAAGATGTGAAGCTGGACGAGCATCGCTTGGTTGACCCTCAGTTCGGCACTGGCGGATTGTACGAGTACATGCCTGCCCACAGCATCAAGGGCATGGAGGATTGGGTGGCCGAGTCGGAGCACTATAAGTACTACCAAACCAGCGCCGATTTCCCACTCACCATTGAGCCAGAGGCTTCGTTTCACTATCCGGAGCATCTCAACCTTTACACCTATGAAATGGGCAACTGCTCAGACTTCAAGGGACCCAAAAAGTGCCTGACCGGCGTACTCTCCCACTTCATGATGGACGGCGCCTCCACGCTGCCACCTCTCTTCCTGCAGGTGAAGCCGGGAGAGCGGGTGCTCGATGCCTGTGCCTCTCCAGGTGGGAAATCCCTGCTCTTGCTGCAGACCCTGCACCTGGATCAGCTGGTATGCAATGACATCCAGGAATCCCGCCTGAACAAGCTGCGCAAGGTGATGCAGGAGTATCTGTTCGACTTCAAGGAACGCTGGGCGGGCAGGCGGCTGGTCTTTAGCCAGAGCGATGCCCGTAATCTGGATCAGTACGAGCAGTTCGACAAGATCCTGGTGGATGTGCCCTGTACCACGGATCGCCACGTCCTCAACGAGCAGGACAACAACATCTTTAAGCCGACACGCATCAAGGAGCGTCTGCGGATTCCCGAGCTCCAGGCAGGCATCCTGGCCAACTGCCTTCGCCTTCTGCGACCAGGGGGCAGCTTGGTCTATTCCACCTGCTCGCTGTCGCCCATCCAGAACGATGGTGTGGTGCACATGGCCCTGCAGAAGGTTTTCACGGAACACGGCATCACGGCTACCATCAAGGATCTGAGCCAGCACACGACCCTCTTCAGCGATGTCTTTAAGTTTGAGCACCCGAAGGGACTCAAGTATGGACAAATGGTGGTGCCCTATCTGCCGGCCAACTTTGGGCCCATGTACTTCAGTAAAATAACCAGAAATGTGTGATTAATCATTGGATTATGAATGTTGAAAGGTTAGAAATATGTAGGAATATGTTATCCTCGATTTGTTGGAATATTTAAATAATAACAGTACCATCCCTAAATTAACCTTATGGCAGCGTAAATCGCGAATTTTGTTTCTTTTCTTTTGGACGAGTTTTCCAAACTCCAATCCCGTCAACACCGACTGAGATAAAGTCAGTAACCCATTCACTACTTACCTAGATGATCTTTGTGTGAAGCATGTCAGATACGTCCTTCAGCTCCGCGGAATCAACAGCATTTGGCTTTTCCCACTCCACGGACAACGACGAATCCAGCTCCAGTTCTGCGTCATCCGCAAGCTCAAGCTCCAGCTCCAGCGGACATTCACCATCTAGCGTGAGCTCCATTTCCAATAGCAGCTCCGATTCGGCAGACGGCTTCCAATCTCTGCAGTTCTCGCATGAACATAATTCGCTGAATATAAGTGCGGAGATGAGCTTTAATAGCAACAATATGTCGAACTCTCGGGAGAACTCAACCACCTCGGCTGACACGCCAGCGCAGATCAGCTCAATCTCGATAAATCTGGCCCAGATGGAGGACGAAATAGTGGAAGTAGTGGCTCAGATTGGCAATGACATTACACCTTCAACTACCTCAACCCCAACCATAGTGCGTAGTATTCGTCGCAGAGCTCAAACTAGTCCAGTGGAAGTAATAGATTTGTCACTACTGGAGGTGTTAACTTTGCCTCGATCAGCCCGAAACCGCGCTCCCGACGCAGTCATTGATTTGTGCACTCCTGATAGACCAACAAGTCGTTCAGCGCAACCAGTCGTCGCCGAGCCTTTCAAGAGTCGTCGAGTTCTTTAATAGTGGATGCAGAAAATCCGTCGCCACCGAAACGCGTGTGCAACGAGCAAGATCTGTCCCAGAAGGAAGACGGCTACAAGTGTCCAGTGTGCTTGGAGAACGTGAGCAAGCGTGAGCCGGTCTCAACAAAATGTGGCCACGTTTTTTGCCAGGAGTGTATTAAAAATGCCATACAGAGCACTACCAAGTGCCCTATGTGCAACAGAAAGTTAACAGCGCGTCAGTTTTCGCGCATTTACCTTTAAGGTTTCTTCCTGAGTTTGTTTGGTTTACGTGCCAGCTCTGTGAGCCACGTTAAGAATTACTATTAACTCTGCATATATTATAGTTACCAATTTCATCGTTAATTTAATTACGGCTAAGGATACCTGCTCTTTTGATTTACATACAAATATTTTAAGTTTTTTCTGTAACACATTCCACCAAATATAATTCATTCATGGCATTCATAAGCATAAAATGAAAATGAAAAAAAAATCTTTAAAACAGATTGTTTGTTTTATATGCAAAATGATTTTAACTTAGAACTTAAACGAAATTCCTACTGCGACTTCTTTTTCTTTTTGGCCTTAATAGGCAACGGTCCCGGAGTCTTGAAAATTGTGCTGCAATAGTAAGATAATATCCTTTAATATATTTCGTGATAATAAATAATATATACTTACTGGCAAGTGGTGCAAATTGGACTGTACTTGCAAAACACTGACAGACAAACCGAGCACACATAACCAATGTCGATGAGCTCACGATGGCAAAAGCAGGAGGCGCGATAGTCCACTTTGGGCGGCGGTGGCAGGACCAACTTGTGGCGCATCTGCGGGGCCGGGAGAAAGACCCACAGGAGGTACTGCAACAGGCCGTCCAACTGGGTGACCTTTAGGAACTGACCGGCGGTAATATCACAGCCTTGCTGGAGCAAACTCAGTGTCTTGTCCAAGGCGCAGGTATCGATCACAATGCCCAGTTTCTGTGCGGTAAAGAAGACATTCATGTAGGTCATGTACTGGGAGGCGCACTCGTTGCTGCCAGTCAAAACGAGGATGCGAGAGTGCATCTTCACGCCAGCTGCTACATTGCGTTGAAGCTAAAAAAAAGGGGGTTTTGTAAGTTTTGAAGCTAAATTCTTAAGGGATCTATTTACTCTGGATATATAGCACAGTGCCATAGACATGCTGCCGGCCAGGAGACTCTCACACGGAGCACTGAGACGTGGAGCATTCATCAGGATGCTGCCCAGCTGCTGTTTCACCGTCTTCTCCACCAGACTAAAGGCCTCATACTGGCCATCGACCTGGCGCAATTCCACCTGACGCCTCGGTAGTGGGTACAAAAAGTTTCTGCAAAAGAATTAGGACTTAGTTTACATACAGTTGATGTCTTAAGGATTCAGCTTACGTTGAATGATGGGAGCAGGATAACACAGCCAGTTTATTTTGGGCCTTTTGCATGAGGTGCGCATTTCCAAAGGCAATCACCGCCTCCAGAATTTGGGTGAGGTTCTGAGGGTTCTGACGCACGATGTGCTGCGAGGGATTCGTGTCCAGCACGATCACCAACAGGTCAATGCCCGACTCGGCTGTAAATTAAACGTATAAATAATTGTTTACAGGTATCATTTGGGTTTAAATTCGCACCTTCTTTGCTCGCTGCTTGATCCACTTCCATTTTCGCCGGCAATGTTATCGGTAGAGATGCGAAACACTCGATGTTTTTAATAGGGTACCTCACCGACTTTAATAATCGGGTAGGTATAGTTTTTCATTTTTAAAATTTGTAAACATACAATTTAAAAGTTACTAATTTACACTCTTTGCACCTAATTTTTAGTAAATAAATGGAAAATTAAAATAAAATGTTTTAAAATAAAGTACTCTGCAACTTTCGGTTGTCCAAAAATAAAGTGTCACCACCATCGATAGACGCACTGCACCCGTTATCGGCAATTTGCTGGGCGTTTCACAATTTTTTTGGGGAAACAAAACAAACGGCAACAAAGGACACGATGCTCGTTCTGGTACTCGGCGACCTGCACATTCCGCACCGGTGCAGCAGCCTGCCGGCCAAGTTCAAGAAGCTGCTGGTGCCGGGCCGCATCCACCACATCCTGGCCACCGGCAACATCTGCACCAAGGAGTCCTACGATTACCTCAAGTCGCTGGCGAATGACGTGCACATAGTGCGCGGCGACTTTGACGAGAACCTTACCTATCCGGAACAGAAGGTGGTCAGTGTGGGCCAGTTCCGGATCGGACTGTGTCATGGCCACCAGGTGGTGCCCCGCGGCGATCCAGAGGCACTGGCCCTCATCCAGCGGCAGCTGGACGTGGACATCCTGATCACGGGCCACACGTACAAGTTCGAGGCGTACGAGCATGGGAACAAGTTCTACATCAATCCGGGCTCGGCCACCGGTGCCTTCAACCCGCTGGACACCAATGTGGTGCCCTCGTTCGTGCTGATGGATATCCAGAGCACCACGGTGGTCACGTACGTTTACCAACTGATCGGCGACGAGGTCAAGGTGGAGCGGATCGAGTACAAGAAGATCTAGGGTCCTAGTATTAGCCACCAGCCATTCCTACTCCTAACTACCCCCGGACCCACTCACTCTGAGCTTGGCTTTGTTAAAGAAATTGTAAATGTACGTAGCAATAAATCGAGTTCTCATTTTTTTATCTGATACAAAAATGCTGACATTTTATTTAAATAAAAAATAAAAGTATGATTAAATTAAGCATGCGCCTTAAATATAATGAAGCGAAAATAAAACGTTTAAACAGGGTATCTATTTAAAATGAATATGATTAGGTGTTAGATAATGTAATAAATAAACCCACGAATTTGGCTTCACCGCACTTTCAAGTACGAATTTCCGTACCTTGTTCAAACCATTTCATACCTAATTCCGTACCCAAAAACATTACGATCCCTTCAATATCATTTATAATCACATATTTATCTGATAAAAAATGTTTAAATTTTATTTAAATAGAATATAAAAAGAGTTACTTCTGATGATCGAGTGAAGTCTGCTTAAAAGTTTCGAATTTCGTGCTCAGTTTCATTACACATTCTCGATATATAAATACATTGGATTCGGTTTTGTGGCCATCGCTTTTCCATCGAAATAAATTATATAAATACTTTCCATTAGCCAGGATAGCAAAGTTTGGCAACATTATCATTACGAAAAGTTTGATCTTAAAAATCTCAGAATTACGAAAACTTTGCGTTTAAGATTAAATACAAATATAATTGCTGACTGGCTAACGATGTTGCTGCTGCTGCTGATGATAGGTGGAAAAGCAACGGCTTGGATCCCTGGGAGGACAACCACATTAGCCCAGGCTGTCCACGCAAACAGTCTTGAGGGTCTTGCCGGCAATCGTGGTCTTATACTGCTCCGGTAAAGCCAACTCGGTCTGGAAGAAACATAGAAATTAAATTACAACTGCAAACAAAAGTAAAATGCGTAAACTTACAAAGTCGCCACTATCGTCGGGCAAGAGGACGTTCATCTCGGACGACTTGGAGTTGACAATCTCCACACCCAGGGAGTCCTTGGACAGATACATCTGGCAGCCGTCGCTCTTGTCAATCGAAACCGTTGGCACCGACCCAAGCACCTGCATCTGGACGCTCTGGCAGTTGACAAACTCCACGGAGGCCACCACCGAGTCGAACAGCAGCGAGCACTTCTTGCACGAGTCAAACACTATGTTGTTCACCTTGCCCTTGACGGTCAGCGTGGAGCCCTCGCAGCGGAACACGTACACCACGTTGTTCATCTCGGCGTTCTCCACCAGCAGACCAGGATTGTTCTTCTGGTACTCGATAATCCATTTCTTGCCATCGCGCTCGAACACGGGAGCCTTGGCAGGCGCGTTCGATGGAGCAGCGCTCTGGCTTCCGCCTGATTGGGCCGGCGACTTGAACGGAGCCGGTCCAGTTCGTAGGGAGGCGTTTTTGTGGGTCTGCATGTCCCCAGTGACCTTCTTTAAGTCTACGGGTTAAACAAATAAACGAATATAAGTGGAGCTGCAAAGTTTAAGTGCAAAGACTGAATAAAAATGTCAGCTTACTCTTGGTGATGTCGGCACCCTGGTTGATCTGGGCAAACAAGGCGCTGCGCTCGTCACCAGCAGCGCTGTCCAGCTTGAGGGCACTGAGATCCAGCGGCGGCGGTGGTGGGGGCATGCCACCGGGTGGCGGTGGTGGAGGAGCACCACCAGCGGGGGCAGCTCCCTTGCCGGACCAAACCAGACCCGTGGTGTGGTACTGCTTGATGTAGGCCTGCAGCTCGGTCAGCGTCTGGATCCAGGCACGAGCCCACTCCACATGCGTGGCATTCTTCTCCTTCCACTCCTTAAGCACACGGTTCGTGTAGAACTGGCCAGCATCGTTCATCTCCTTCACATACGGCCCTGGAGTCTTCTCCACGCACACCCAACCCAAGGCGGGGATGCTCTCGCTGATGGCCGACAGGTGGTTAAAGAGGGCCGAGGAGCGGTGCTTCTCGCGGAAGTCCTGGATGGCGCTGATCTGCGTCGAGGTCGGCTTCAGCAGCTCCGCCTGCTTGGGCTGCGCCGGCTGGGCGATCTGGGTGGCCAACGTCACATACTGCAGTTGGAAGCTGTTGAAAATTATTATTTATTTGATTATTTATTTGCTCTATGAGGATTACTCATCAAAGGCGTACTCACCCAAAGGCGCTCTTTACGAGCTCAGCATGCTGGGCGACATCACCGCCAATCTTGGCCGAGAGCGATAGATATTGACTCAGCGGACCGGCCACAATGTCCTCGTATCCTGCGACACTCATGTTGCTGCTGGGCAGTGGAGGAGGAGGTGGTGGTGGTGGAGTTTCTACTTTCGCTAAGACTGGAAGAGCTTCCTCAACTTCTTCTTCTTCGGTTGGTGGGGGCGGGAGAGTGGGCGTGGGCAGTTCAAGCTGTGGTGGCTGCGACTGCGGCGCTGTTAGAGTCCGTTCCAAACGGTCGACGAGTGTTTCCAATCGTTCGCAAATGCTTTCCAAGTGCTCGACAGCAGCCGTGGGCTTGGCTTCCGTTTCGTTATCTGAACCAGAATGATGCGTAAAGAGAACATTATTAAACAAAGCTTGTTTGACAATAATTAGGTGTATTTAAAGAACATTTAGTTAAATTCAAATAATATTTAAGTGAAGGGTGATATATTTTAGCGTGATAAAACCCTATAAATCGTGCATTCACAACGATTGAATGCTTTTACAGAGAAAAACTCACATTATGAGTTCGTGAATGATGATGCTGCACTACAAAGAAACGATCCATGACTGGTGTGCACTTAACTTGTATTAAAAATGATGCAAAAAGAGCTAATCCCAACGAGTGAAAGTAATAAACCACATGCAATCACGACACAAAAAGGAAGAAAAAAACATGACAAAAACTATTTTGAACCGTTGAACAAAGTTAAAACATGAGAGAAAGACTAAGTTACTTGACTTGGTATTTCATTGGCCATTAAGGAGATGATTAAATAGCTATACTATTACATCTCCTACATAGCTTACAAGTTAAACACAGTACAAGTAACCTTTGTAACAACTATGAGCCATAGAAAAATAAGGAGAATGAAAGGACTCTATCGAAGCTCTCATACCCCGCACGGCCACGCTGTGCTCTACAGCCGCGTGAGCAGCCCGCAGGAGTTCCGTGTACAGACGCTGGCGCTTTAGCTCCAGCTCGTCGCGTCCCACCGGAGTGACCGGTGGCTCAATGCAGCCGCTGGACATGGAATGATTTTAGAGGAGGGGATATTTAAACACCACGAGTCGCAGCAGGGAACTTGGAGGATTAACCTGTTCTGGTTTCAGTTTTCAGTTCACTCACTAAAGTGAAAAACTCTATGTGGTTCACTCACTCATTATGAGCCCGACAAATCTTTTGATTTGCTCAAAATCAATAGAAAGTTGAACAAATTTTGTGAAACCAAAACAGGAAATCCTTTAAAAAGGCTCTGGCAAGCTTACATCTCATTAAGACGCTCGTCGTCGAACCAAGAGGGCAATCCGTGGGCAAAGAACAGTGTCTCCGAAACGAAATCCCCCTCGATGTACGGCGCACACATGCTCTCCCGTTTCGGCGGAGGCAGTGAGTCGGAGAACACCTCGTCGTCGTCCAGCAGTGAGCCCTGATTCTGGCTAGCCAGCAGAAGCAGGGGCAGCGGATCCGGCTCAATGATTTCCGCCCTGTTGCTAATGTTCACCTTCTTCTTGATTGACTGATGCGTGGAGTTGTGTCTGGACAAGCAGCTCTTGGTGGGTGGTGGTTGGGGAGGCGGTGTGGTCGGAGTAACTGCCGCCACCACCACCTCGTCCTCCTCCTCCGCTTCAGCGCTGGTCATCGAGGCAGGTGGTGCCGTGGATGTGGAAGAGTGCGTTGAGCGGGCCAATGTTTCTGCTGCTTCTTTGGGTACGGATTCTATCTTCGAAACTGGAACTGGTGCTAGTGCTGGAGTTGGAGTTGGTGATTTGATAGCTGCTTCAGCCTCGGTTGCATTGGCTGTGGAAGTGTTGCTTAAGATTATTCTACATGAAGCTTGAATTACAGAGACGTCTATCAAGGAAAGCGCCGATACTTAAGTTGATTACTTCTCTATAGTCTTCGCTTACTTCGCTTCCTGCTGTTATTATTATGGCTTTAAGTTCTGTCATTTAGCGCATTTAAAAAGCATTTCAATTACAACCATGATGTCATGGTCACTAATAGATTAAGTAGTTTGTTATTTATTGTTTATCTTGAATTGAACATCGTTAGGATACAGTTGCGATAAAGTTTTAATACCTAACTTTAACTTATGTTTGAATTGAATTTTATTTAAGTAAAAAGGATTCATGTTAAAAGACTGAAAATATTTTCGTTTGTTCTAAATTATTTTTTATATTTAAAACGTCATTATTTCTATCTAAGAAAAATAAATCTGTAAATATGAAATGCTAATGGTTTGGAAAAAACCTTAACCTTGATTTAAATTTCTATACTTGTAAACTCAACTGTGTTGATCGACGCGCCCGATTTTGTTGTTCAAAAAATATGTCTAGTATGCAATGTCATTAGCTATTTCTCATAAATCAACAGCGAATCGGCGCTTTTCCTTGATATTCCTCATATATAAAATTCAGAGAAATAAACACAAGAGAAAGCACAGTGAAGACAACTTAAAAGTGAACTGAAGCAGGTCCTCGAAAGCCGCTTAAAGTAGTTTAAAATGAAAAGAGGGGAAGTAGAGTAATGCTCTTGGTCAGCAGCAGCAGTAATAATGCAGTGACTAAGAGCCAAAGATCCGGGTTTCGTGCCGGAGAGGACACAAAAGCCGAGTGCAGCTACACAGCTGTTGAGCCGAAAAGCCGGAGAGTACATAGGGTGGTTATATACTTAGGGTGGTGACATATACCAGTGTTTGTCTGGGCGACGACGACGACGACTTCATCTGCTGGATTATCCGCCTCAGTGGTCTTCTTTTCTGGCTCCTCCGGTTTGTCCTTTTCCGGTTTTCCATTAAGCTGGGGTTCCACCACCTTCTCGGTGGCCTGCTCGTCCTCGTCCTGCTCGTCCTGCTTTTTATCCTTGTCCTTTTTTCCCGCCTTGGGATTCGATCGACAGCAGGAGAACATTTTACAGGTTCTTTTTTTTTTTTGAGATTTTCAACACTTTAAATACGAATTAAGCACATTATGTAATTTCCTTTTTAATTCCGTGTTATTATAATGCTCAAGCGGCGGTCACAACACTGAGATTGACATCACAGCAGCAGGTTTCGGTTAGCAGGCAACGACGGAGGCCACTCCTTGCTCCTTTGACACTTCATTAGCCCGAATTTGGGGCCATTCAAATTAAAAATTATACAGGTTGGTCCACCAAAATGCTCCGGACCTCCAACTGGGTCAAGTGACTACTAGCAAACGGGACTAAATGACACACAAATGCGATTATACACCACACACACACACACACACTTGGAACACACGGCGGAACACACCCTAAACGAAGCGCACGCCCACGCACTCGTCTTCCGATTGGGATTCGATATCGAATTCGAATTTCGTACAGGACTCGCACTCTCTGTTAACCTGCCGGTCTTTCTCTGTTAACGTATTTCCTATTTTGGGAAATAGCCGCTGCTTTTGACCATTTGGGGCCAGCCATCGACTGGCAATGAAAACGGATTCCATTAATAGTCACCGCTTTGGCCTGGCCATGCAGGATTTTGAGTTCGATGCAAGCTTCAAATCTTGCACATTTTGCAGCACAGAGAAAGCTTCGGCGGCAAAAATTAAAAACTCTCTGAGAGAGTTGCGCAGACATTACTTTGATTTTTAATTTACTCTTCCAGCGGGTATCGCAGTATTTGTTACTCGTTTGCAACGGAAAATACAATACTCTAACTTTTTTATGGATGTTCAAGTGTATATGATTTTTCTCTTTAAGTGTAAAATTTTAATTTTTAATTTTTTAATAAATCTTACTTTATATTAAGTAAAACAAATCAAGAGGATTTGATTTTTGTTCAGTTTATCAAGGCAATAACATTTTAATTTCCCCTCTTAAAATAAATAGTTTTAGAAATTTATAATAATAATAAGAAATATTTCCATTATCTGAATTGTTTTTTATAGATAAAAATGTATCCACATTTTTTTTAACAAGTTCTTTTTCGAAATATTTCAAATTTGAAATAATTGTAAAATGAGATGTGTATTTATATTAGACTCTCAAAAATAATTAAAAAATCTTTCACATTTTTTTTTTACCTTCTAAAAAAGGTTTTGATTGATATTATTTTAACCGCAGCTGTAGTTAACAGTCCTATAAAAAATATAGCTGACTATGTGGATGATCAATCAAATGTTGTCATATTCAGACGATTATATCTTTTTAGCTGATAATAAAAACCAAAGTCGTAAACTTAGACTCTCTTTGGATTTCCTCTTCCATTTTCCGTGTTTTTATTTAAAAAGTTACTGCAATGAGTTTATTGCACCGGTAGTTGTTGTTATTGTCTTTAAGTAGGCTTAAAACAAATGGCTGGCAATTAAAGAGTGGGCAAATGCAACGAGAAGAGAAAGAAGAGGAGGCTTTTGCTTAGCTTACAAGGGAAGTAAGCCGAGATTTCAACTTTCGCCTGTCTTAACTAGTTCTCCTTGTTGTTGTTTTGTTGTTTTTGCGGCAGATGCGTTTGTTGCGTGCAACAAAAAAAAAACATGGAGAAAAAACTAGAATGCACGAAGATTAAATGTCTGCAGCTGAGGAAAAACCGTTATCTTAGGCCCCGTCGAGTGTGTGTGTGAGAGCTCAAGTTACTTGAGTTAGTGGGGGAAACTTCAAGCCTGCCGCCTTATAAGGCCACAACTTTGTTACTTTGCCAAAATCGAACATAACTTTGTAATCTCTCTCTCTATTTTCAATCGCAATTCGCTGATAGCGCGCATTTTGGCCATCTTTTTTGAGTCATCCGGGGGGCAGCACACAAACACAAATAACTGAGTTTGCTCTTGCGTAAACTATTGTGTCTGTGTGTGCCTGTGTGTGAGTCAGCAAACAAAAACAAAACAGCTGAGTAGTTAAATGTTATCGAGGGGTTAACAACCAACCAACGGCACCTGCTCGCTGGCCGCGCAAGGGTTAATTTGCATACAACACTTGGCTAGCAATTAATTAGTGGATATAGCATGGAATCGGATATGAAATCATCATTAAAAATACACCAAAATAAGTAAAAGAAGAGCATGTATGGGTGGCTGGTGTGTGAATTTAATTTTACAAAACAAAATGAATCACACAAAAATAGCCATCACACAGCTGTCTCTTGTCTTTTTCGCTCTTTTTTTTCGGCACGTACAGAAACACCCACACAACACACAACATGCAAACCACTCTCACACACAAATGCACTGGGGACACCCTTTAACCCTACCCCTGCCCACAATTTTAGCAGACAGTTTGGACCGGCAAATTAAAAATGATTCGCAAAAAACTAGAAAGACCCGCTAATACTTAAATAGGGGTGCGACAGAGAAAGCGTATAGCTGCGGATTACTCACCTCAAGTGTTGTTGTTGTTAAATGGGCAAAAGATTGCAGCTTTACAAGGACAAAAAACGAGACACGAATCGAATTAGAACCGGCAAAGGCGAAAATAATACAAACTTGGCGTGGCTTTTGGTGTGACCAGAGTTGGAACATTAAATCATACCATCTGGCTCGTTAAAATATATTTACATTTATTTTTACAACAAAATAAAAATCTATTCCCACCGAGAAGCATTTGTTATTCACGGTGCTCTTTTTTTTCGAAAAACAAAAAAAAAACAGAAATATAAATGTAAATAGCAGCCCTTCTTTTCTAAATTATGATGATGATGAGTTATTATCAGATGAGTTAAGCAAATAGACTATTATAAAACATATAACACACACAATTTCAACTAAGTAAATTTTTGTATTAAAATTAAAAATGCAGCAGAAGATGATGACATAGAAATATAATACCTGTATTTAAAATTTCGTAACAATAACAATAAATTCCGTTTAAATATAGGGTAAGGTGCATTTCAGTAAAGTCGAAAGCTCAAATAATAAATAAATTATTCGTTAGTTCGAAAGTTCAAAGAGTATGTGGAGCTAAAAATAAAATCCTAAGTTTATATGTCTTACTTTCTTTTTAATTAACAAAATTTAAATACAAAAAAAAAAACACAGTAAATGATCTCTTTAAACGACCTGAGTTCTCATTTAAGTTTTTAGTTAACATTTAGTTTTTTGCAATTCGAAAAGAAAGAAAGCTCATATCATCTCATGTAACTAGACCTTAAACCAATAGAATTATCATGTACTTTCGGTATTTGTGTGGCCGCCTCGCATGGTCACACTCTAGAACACGTACTTGCATCGGCTAAATCGGGACTAAATAAGCTTGGATAACACGATGACCCCCGCTCCGAGTGACTGAGCAGATAGCCCACCGACCCTGGATAATCGTGGGTAGGCCACCAGATCCTCGAGAAACCCCTAATCCACGATCTGCGCCCGCTTTGCAGGTTATGTTCGGTTGTGTACACTGCGAAGGGGAAGCGAAGAAGCAACAGGAGCGGATTCCGAGCCGAAGAGAGTGCACATTCCACCGCCGCCGTCCGCGCCTGGAGCCACCAGCATGATCGAGGTGCTGTGCCTGCTGCTGGGCCGCCTGCTGCTGCTCCTGATTGGCGGTTACGAGCTCCTCTGGCGACTTCGCGAGCGTCTGAATGCACTGGCTAAATGGTCATATGACCTTTGGCGCAGCGGTGCGGCACGTGAGCTCCATGAGCGGCGCGTGCTCTCCGACTGCCGCTCCCAGCTAACAAAGACGCCGCAGCACCTGGTGCTGGTTATATCCCCCATCGACACCTGCGTGGATGCGGTGCTCCTTAGGCGCATCTTCGACTTTGCCTTGGAGGTGGGCATCCCGCATGTCAGTGTGTACGACAAGCGGGAAAAGGGAAGGGGCTTTGTGGAGCTGGCTGAGCTCTGTCAGGCGACCAAGGAGGACTTTGGCTTCAAGTGGCCACCGAGTCCCAGGAAGCAGGAGAGTGAGCCCAAGAAGGAACTAAAGACAAATGGTTATATGAACGGTTTCAACGGCTCACATTTCCCCCAACTGCAGGTGAGTGGCGGGAACTGATAAGAGGAAAGAAGTCGAGATTGCGGAGAACGAAGTTTGAAATACCCTTGTAGAGTTGTAAGCTACTTTGGGTTGTGCTCTAGGCTTTACATAAATAAAAATTAGATGTAAACAATCTTTACGACCAGTTAATTTATCTTCTATTAGTCAAAGTGAAAGATTTTAAATATATATCCATCTTAACATAAAAAGTGCAATTTTATAGATTTAAAATTTTTTGTTTTCACTTGGGTTTTAAAAAGAAAAAAGAATCCGCAAATGTACTGAGAAACCAGTGAAAATGTTGCAATAGCTCCATAAAAATGTAAAATCAGTTTAAGATTACAACAGAAATTAAAAGAGTCAAAAAAAATGTTGCAATAGCTTTATAAAAAGGTGAAATCAGTTTAAGACCAGAAAAATAATTAAGAGAAACAAGTGAAAATGTTGTATAGCTTCAGAAAAATGTAAAATCAGGTAAAGACTAAAAAAAAAATGAATCAGTCATACTTGTTCTTTGCCCCCTAAAATCATAAAACCCTTTAAAAGAGTATCTTAATCAATTTCCGAAACAAATCGTGTTCGCTTATCAACTTTTATTGAGTTTTCGGCTTCCCCGTCTTTTACAGCTCCATCAAATCAGCGCCTCCGATGGCCATGCCCTCATCGCCGACGTTTGCCGGGAGCTGTACGAAGGCAGGGAAACGGCAATGGTGCAAGATTTACTCAAAGAAAAACGCGAGGCGCTCACCGAGCAGATAACTTGCATGCTGAACAAGCGACTCGGATTCGTGGCCCCTGAACCGGAGTTGGGCATTGTGTTTGCCCGTCAGACCTGCACCTACGGCCTGCTGCCTTGGCATGTGCGCTTCACCGAGTTCCACACGCATCCCAGTGGACGTTGCTTCGATGTGGAGGCATTCGCCAACATCCTGGCCAAGTACTCGCGATGCGAACAACGATGGGGCACGTAGAAACCCTGCATCTTAACTAGTTACCTTAACTGTATGTAAATTATCGCCAGGAATTCCTTTAGTTTGTAAGAATAAACCAGAAAAGTGTATTGTTCATAATGAAGTGTATTTGGGGGGCAGGGTTTTTGGGTTTTTAAGATCGATTTGCATAAATATGTACAGCTGAGCCTAGGACAATAGCACTGCAATTAGAGTTAGAGTACTCTATAAAGTAATTTTATGTTGCAATCTCTCAATTTAATTTGAATGTTTTGTTTAAAAGTGTATTTTTATTTTTGGGTTAATGTATTACATTTAATTGGTTTTTGCAGTGCTGTTATTTTGAGCGCAACTAGATGTTATTATATGTAAGTGGGCAGACTTAAACGCTATGGTTAGAAGTATTGTATTTTGTTAATTCCTGGGCAAACAACCCCCTTTTTCCTCTTACTCCCTTTCAGGCTGAGCATGACGCTTGGAAAGGAGATTGACGTCGGTCAAATACTTGTTCTTGTCGATGTTATGAGGACCGGGACCCGTGGGCATCCTTTCATGGAGCACGTGGAAGGAGTTGCGCAGATCCTCGAGGGATTCGGCCAGACCCTTCTTAATGTTAGCGAACTCACTGGACATAAGAGAGAGTTTTCCCAGCAAAAAGTTGAGGTTCTCGTCCATGTCGATCATGTGCTTCTTGGTCTCCTCCACCTTGCCGCCCAGTCCCATCATCGTGGCCAGAGTGCTGTTGATATAACCATCGGATGCGGACTGGATAACGGCCAGCATTTCCCTGCTCTGGCTGATCTCGCCGGCCATGATCTCGATGCGGTGCCACACCTGGTTGATCTCCGTCTCCAGCAGTCCGCTGATGTTCTTGTTCGCCTCCTGCTGAGTGCTTACGATCGATCCGTCCAGCGATGTAAAGCGCGTCTTCAGCAGTTCGGTCAGTTTGGCCATCTCCTCCTCCAGCAGCTTACCCACCCGCTGCACCACATTCAGCGTGCCGAAGTCCACCTTGCGCTGTGTGTCCAGCACCACCTCCGAATTGGTCATCATGATGTTGTTGAACTTGCTCAGGGCCTCCAGTCCGTCGTTTAGCTTCGCATTGCTCTCGTTGGCCGAGGCAAAGAACTTGTTCAGGACGCTCATGTCCGCCGAGAGCTGTCGAACGTCCGCCTGGATGTTGGCCTCCGTCTGCTGCAGTCGCTCCGTGGTCTCTGTAGAGGCTGTGTAAAGAAAAGAGGTGAATAAGTATTTATTTTGGTAAGAAATATTAAGGAGTACTCAAAAATTATTCTTAAAACCAAAAAAGATTCATAAAACCCGAAAAGTATTATTTGAAATCGTGCCTCAAGGCACGTATCATAAAATATGAATTTTCTAAAAAACGGAAAGCTTTAAAGTCATTTTTGTGTTAGTTGTCAGTTGTCATTATTTCAACTGAAAACTATAATTTAAATGATTAAAATTTTAAAAAAAAAAAAAATAAAAAAAAAAAAAAAAAAAAAAAAAAAAAAAAAAAAAAAAAAACTTTTAAGCCTCTCTTTAAAAAAATAAGCCTATTTTTATCGCAATAAAAATTTTAACGCAGTTGTATGCACAATTTCTTGAAAATGGTCAGATTTTAAAAATTTTTAGATATTTGGGTAGATATTTTAAGACGAGTACCCTTATACATTTGGGACTAAATGTGGATTTTTTTGTGGGCTTAGAGGGTTAAAAGATACAAACTTGATCTGCCCCTTTCTCATAAAAGTTTTTTTTAAATTTTTTTTTTACTTATAGTTCCCGTGTGTTTGTGCGGACAGACAGACAGAGGAGGAAATTTCAGTTTTTTACTCAAATAAATATCTCGTAGCCCGTTTTTAGAAACCTTTAATTGCTGATTTAAAATCTCTAGAGATTTCAAAAGCACTCCGAATTCTTTATGTTAAGCAAATAGCATAGACTGCGAATTACATAAATTCGTTCAGTTTCAATTTAAATTTAATTTTAGTATTAATAAACGTACCTAATTTTTGTAAGGCCGAAGACTCGCTCTTGAGCTGCGCCAAGGCATTTAAAGTGTCGTTACTCAGCTCCTGGATGTAGGCCCGATCCTTCTCGTTCAGACCAACTGGAGCGGCAGGACGTTGGACAGATTCACTCAACTCGGTCACCTTGCCACCCAGCGAATTCAGACGCTCCAGCAGCTGGGCCTCAAACTCATTGTTCTTGGGCGGAGCAGCGGTGGTTACGCTGGCGGAGTGCTCCTGCAGCTTGGCCTCGATCTGCGAAAGGAGTTCAGGACCCTTTGGCAGGCTCTCGAAGTTCTGCTGGCTCTGGACGGCTGCCTTCTGGCTGCTCTCCTTCAGGGAATTTACGCTCGATGTTAGCTTCTTGATCTCCTCCAACAGCTGAGCGTTGAGGCGCTTCTGATCCTCCAGGAACTCCTTGGGAATGGCGGGGGCGGGAGGCGTGGCTGGAGGAGCAATCATGTTGGCACTGACCGGTGGTCGCTTGAAGCACTCATCGTTCTCCCTCATCCACTTGAACATGTGCTCGGTGGCCTGATTGAAGCGATCCGACTGCGTGTTATACTTCTCCTCTTGCTAAAGATTAGATGATTAGACGTTGATGGTTTTTAAGTAACATTACAGATAGGACGCAAAAAAATAACCCCTAAAACAAGATTTCAAGTTATAGTTAAGAAAAATCTGTCTGTATTATAAATATGCTTTTCTTAATTTACTTGAAAAATAAAGCTGTTGAGTATCTGTGATAATTTTGTATAAATATTTTTTTTTTTTTACAGTTTTTCTAAACTAGCACGTAAATTTAGTTTATATTTTAAATCTCACAAGGACCTTAGAATGTGTGACCTCTTAAAAATATAAACTTTGTAGCGTAATTATAATCGCTCACTTACCGTAATTAGCATGGTCTCAATTTGGCTGACCCTCTCGTCCAGCCGCCCAAAGATTCCATTAATTGGCTCCAGGCTCTTTTGGCCCTTTTGGATGGACTGCAGTGCCTTCTTGAGCAGCTCGCCCAGGGCGCGTTCCCGATGCTCGTGTCGCTCCAACTTATTGTCCAGCTGGTTGTAGGAGTAGATCAGCGACTGGATGGTGCCACGCAGCTCCTCGTTGCTAGGGAATGTAAGGAGATTTCTTAAAATTAGCCTCGCTCTAGGCCATTAATCATTGGAGTGGGATGGGAATGGGATGAGACCACCACCATCAGTGCAGGGGCGTCTATAAAGTCTATAAATATTGAGGGGCGCGATCGTGGATAAGTGGTGAGTGCCTGATGGTCGGGCTCTCAGGGTCAGGAACCCTATTCCTATTCCAATTCCAAAGCTGTTTGTGTGAAATGCATTGATGCTGACGGATAGAGCATGTACTTATATAGGGGAAACATAGAACACATGCTGTTGCTCTAGCCCAATCCCCTCCAGTCACCCTCCTCCTCCGATTCCCAGCCCATTTGCATGAAGTGTGTGTGCAGTAAAACATGCCCCATCCAAAGGCCGAAAATAAACAAACAAATAAGCGGAACAGCACCAACATCTTGGCTTCCCTTTGAAGGCATTAGTCATTAGTGAATGTGGATGGGATGCATCCATCCGACGATCCGACGACTTCTTCCATTTTGAAGTCTTGCACATTTCGCTAAAAACTCCCTAGTATCTCGGATAGGAGCCACTCACTCCTAAACAAAGCCGAAACCAAGTGCGAACGAATGTGTGACATGTGTCAAAGCCATAAAAAAAGGGAGCGCTAGAAATTGTAGTTCCTTTGAAACGAGATTTGGGTGTGGGGATTTCGAAAGTTTGAGCATCCAATTACCGCCCCTTGCATGGGATATGATCGCTCTTTGAGAGCATCTCACTCAAAGTGGCGTAATTGGACTCTTAAAACTTGGATATCTTAATGGTTTATGAGTTTTTATTATCACTTTTAATGGAATTTTTACAAATGAAATTTAATTCTTGCAGGAAGGGAAGTTGGAGAAAATCAATGAAAATTTTAAATGATGTTTTCTTTTACCATTTTTATGGATCATGTTTCATCAAGTAGGATTTAAAAATGTTACTTTATTTTTTTTGATAGATACCATGTTTACGTTTTAAATAATTGATGTTTCAAAAAGAAGAACACATTTGATATTAAAAACAAACCGTTTTAATTAATTCTCTTATTCTTTGAAGAATTCGAATTAAATAAAATGTAATGTTTGCCTTTTTTTGTAATAAATGACACAATAAATGATTTTAGAAAATTGTTTTAACACGCATTTTTAAGAATAACTTTTCAATATCACATTATTTTGGCGGGGGTAATTTTAATAAGGTTGACTAATTTTACTTAGTATCCCCAACCAGAAAATACCAATAGTATTTTTAAAACTTTTATAAAAAAAGTTAAATTCTTAAAACAACTCTCCAAATTTAAACTAAAATGTGGACTGATCGATTTAAATTACTTACGAGACTGGCCCCGCAGAAATGGTTTGCCATTGAGCGAGTGCAATTAGAGCTAGGAATACTAATTGGAGTGTCCGACTTCCTCCGCCCATTATGCAGATGCAATGCGATTGCTTCTTTCGTTGTGGGTCTGATCCGATCCGATCTTTAATTGGGATTCTGCTGTGCAAATCCAGGGAGCTTTCCACTGCGTGACCTGCAGAAAATCGAACGGAAACTGATACAACATTGGATTGAAAAATTTAAAATAAAGTTGCAATGGCGTCGTTCGCCTTCGACCATTGATTTTTGACTTTAAGGTAAATATTTCCTTACACATTACATCAGAAAATGTTTATAAACAATTGTGGAAAAAATATTTATGTGCATTATAAACAAATAATAAAGAATTGCAACAAGTGCAAACAAAGCGAATTGGTTCCTTGTCCATTGTGCCTCCATAGACCTCGCTGAATCTGAATCTGAATATATACATTTGTACTATATAGAGCGCTATATAATCGGCGATATTGTTCTTGCGGCGATAAACAAGTGACGCAAAAATATCCACTGGACGGACGACTGCATGTGCCAGATTCTCATCCTCCACCCAAAAGGGAGAGGAAGTGATGCATTCATGCATTGGGGAAATTGGGTCATAAATAAGCAAGTGAAAATTAACGAGCGCAAATAAAAGCCACCGTTAATGAGTAAAAAATTGAAAATAAAAATATTCTTTGTTGATAAGGACGCTGGCTTGGGTTAAAGGTTGATAAATTGCGAGCGGTTGTGTTTCTTCAATCAACTGAACAATATTTGTTTCTTTAGAATAAGTTAATAGTTAAATAAATTACTCACCCTTCTAGGAAATGTTCTTGATTTTAAGTCACAAAAACAACACACACTTGGAACACTTTAATTTTTAAGCGGATCACTGATCACTACCAACTGACGTCCTCACAGCTCGAGCTGAGCGCAATGAATGATGCTGGGGTGGCGTCTATTCCGATTCCGGAGTAGATGTGGATCCGTATTCCTCCCCGATAATGCCTCTTCTCTCTTTCTGCTCTGCTCTGCACTTTTCCCAGCTACTGCTGGAGGAGAGCGACGTTGTTTTTAATAAAATGTAATTAAAATCGACTAAAGATGAGTTTCCCGCATCAACGAATCAAAATTCAATTAATTCTAATACAAAATCATTGAGTGCAATGCAAACAAATGATATGGGTGACGAACTTTATATACTTTTGCGGCGAAATCAAGACAATTAAAATTGAATATCTCAAATCGGTTGATTGAGATGCCTAGTAGTCGCAATTAATTTAATTTGTAGAGGCGCCAAACTTCAAGCATTTAAATTGAAAAATTCATTAAAAAATAGATACAATTTTTATTGTTGGCCAAACCTTAGCTTTTGTTTGAAAAGTAATTACAGCTACTCTTAACATTAAAATGATCAGCATTAAGGTATAAACCTTTGAATGTACATATGTATGTAAATAAATAAATAAGTAAATAATTTGTTTTGTATTTAAAATTGTTAATATTCAAAATGTATAACTAGATAACGAAATATTTAATAATTATTTTGAATAAATAAGTAAATAATTTGTTTTTTATTTAAAAATTGTCAATATTCAAAATGTATAACTAGATAACAAAATATTAAATAATTATTTTGATTAGATCGTACCGATTTTTTTAGCATAAATTAAGTTTTTAAATCATTTTAAAAACATTAAAAGTCAGCAAGAATTTAGACTTGTATTAATTTAAAAAGTCCGAACTAAATTAAATGTTCTTATTCAAAATTCTCATAGGCGCCAACCCATGGACAACTAACATTCACATGGAACTCATGGATAACAAGCATTCACATGGAACTACATAAGCGTGCCCAAGGCGAATGGCATTTCAACTGGAGCGAAAGAAGAAGATGCATAAATAACAAAAATAAAGCCGGAAAATAAACATAAATAAGCCATAAACAACACAAGATGCCCACTTTAATAGCGCTAGATGCATCGCTATCGATGCTGCGTCCTGTTCCAGGACGAAATGAGCACACCTACCAATCGCTGGCCATCAAGGGCATTCAGCACCTGCTGGACAATCTGACGGCTGCCGGAAAACTGGAGCACCTTGCTCTGCTGTCCTACACGACTACGGCGGAATTGAAGGTGGACTTCACCAGGGATTACGACCAGATCCGGCAGGCGGTCAAGAAGGTGGAGGCGGTGGACAAGGCCTGTCTGATGAGCATGCTTAAGGCGACCGTTTCCATAATGTCGCCCTGGGGCAACCAGAACATCCTGCAGGTGGTGGTGTTTACGGACTGTGGACTTGGTTTTGGCAACACCTCGATCACGGGATTTCTGGAAGCCTACTCTGGCAAGGAAGCAGAGCCGGAGTTTAACTTCTTAAAGACCCTGGCCAACTACAACCTGAACTTCATCTGTCTGGGCCTGCACGGCGATCACTATTTCACCAGGGGATTGGCCGTGTATCAGCAGCTACTGGACAAGGTCTCGCTAAAGGGTGAGTCCATTTAACATCCTTGTTTGTATAAGTTAGACATGTACTTAGCCCATTCCAGGCCAGCTCTTCATGACCAAGCCAGCGAAGAACGCGGACGCAGTAGAGGGTAATCCCTAATCCCAACCCTAATCCGAGCCACAAAAGCGAACTGGGTCGCACCACAGTTTTCGAGCTAATCGAGCGACTCTGTGAGACGAGTTACAAGTCCTCGGAGGTGACGCTCAAATGCGGCAGCTACTTCCGCATGGAGGCACCCGTCTTACTTTGGCCACCCACAGCACCTTATGAGCAAAAATCGCCACATTTCGGTCGGGATCCGACAATGCGGCACATTGATCAACGGATCGAGGTGTGTGGATTCCTAGCCCTTTCCGACATTGGTTCTCCTGCGACTCTGAGTCGGCATTGGGTGCTCCCGAAAGTGGAGCGTGAAAAGATTGCGGGAAGTCGGCGATCTGGAGGCATGACTGCAGCTGCGAAGCCACCGAAACTCAATATGGACACCAGTAATCCCAACTACGAGCTGGAGAAATTGGAAACAGATATTCGAGACTTTTACGCTAAGGATCCAAAAGACACCGAAGAGAGTGGCGATGACGATGTAACTATTGTCCTCAAGCCTGGCCCCCAGTCGGAACATCAAAAGGAACACCTTTGCGTCCTTCTTCATGGAGCCCTCAAAATGGAGAATATGGCTGCGTTGGTAAAAGTGGCCGACAAGTGGTATGGCTTCATATACGCCTTCACCGATGGCAAGAAGAAATCCAATCTGATGCTGAACATCCTGCCACCTGGCACAAATGTCATTCCGTGGGTGGGAGACCTGGAACTCCTGGGATTCCCCGAGGATCTGGCAGCAGGAGAGACAGCCAGTTTCCCGGTGCGTGCAGATCGAAGGTCCTACTCGCAGAGTAGCGTTGTGTGGATACGACAGGCCAGCCTCCAGTCCGATGTCCAGAAGGTTCTGCGGCACGCCAAGAAGATGCCGGATAAGACGCAGCATTTCTACAAGGAGCTTAATCGGATTCGGCGCGCTGCCTTGGCCCTGGGATTCGTGGAGTTGCTGGAGGCCTTGGCCATGCTTCTGGAGAAGGAGTGCGCACATCTTTCCCTAAACGGAGCCAGCAGCGAGTGCACCCTGCAGCTGCAGCACGCGGCCACGGAACTGCGTAAGACCTCGAATAGAGATATTAAGTCCACGATTGTACCGCTGCAGAAAGTGGGGGCTTCCGATGCGGCCAGCACAGCTGCTGCGACTTCTGCCCCCGGTTACATTTATTAAAGTATATATTCACCTTAATCGAAGGATTTATATATATGTTTTTATGGCGCTTAAAGCTGTTAATTCGGTAAGGAAATACGTTGTTAGTGAGCCCCAAAAAAGTTTCTTAATGTTCGTTTATGTAAACCACTTTATAACTATTGTATATACATCCAATTGTAGTTCCCACATCAAACAACTTGACCAAAATTAAAAAATCCGTGTTTTCTGTTTCCGTGAGTCACTCGCAAAGCAGGCCATGATCAGCTGCTGTCATTCCTTTCCAAAAAACGTACATTTTGATTTTTCACCAGCTCATTTCATTCAGTTCGAGACTGTCGTGCAAGGCAGACGAATCAAAATTTTTTTGGCAAAATATTCTATAAAAATCCAATTCTTAAAATGGATTTGGAAGCCGCTGCTGTTAAAGAGGTTCTTAGCAGGCGTTTAAAGGCGTTTAAAATTCTTGTGCCACTCGCTGCTGAAGAGACCGATAAAGATATTCTGAATCTTTTAATTAATCAGAACACAGATTTGCAGTCCAAAACTTGGGCTGTCGTCCACAGTGAGAAGACAAGTAGCGGCCAGCTGATGACCATCAGCTTGGGGAAGAAGTCCTTGGAATTGGTGCAGAAGCGGGGCATGACCGTGAACTACCGCTTTAGCCAGCTCTCGTGTCGCCCGGTCCGCAGGGAAGCTCTTAAGGCGTTCCGCCTAATTTCTGAGCTTGACGATGTTCAAGGAGATGACGATGATGACGAGCTGGAATGGAATCTCGAGGTGGAGAATAAAATTCCCAAGAAGAGGCGTAGGAGGAACCGGATGCGCTGGAGGACCTGGATAAGGAAGCGTTTTGGGATGAAGATAGGAATGAATCCCGCACAGGAGAAGAAAGTGGTCGAGACGATCAACATTGATTGAACCGTAAGATTCCCGTAAGTATTCAATATTACCATTTATTGAAACGTCATTAACCTGCATATCTAAACCTTTACCTAGATACAATTGACGAATAGCTACAACTACAAATTTACAAATAATATCACCAAGATACGATCGAAAATTACCTATACAATATGAAGAACACGGAGGACTTTAGGCACATAAATAACATACGATACATGCAATAATTACGAAGAGAGAAAAAACGATTAGCAGTTCTATTTAAACATTTAACATAAAAAACTAATCAATAAAAAAAAACTTAAAACTAATGTATGGGTAAAAATTGCTTATAAGCAGACGGGCTTAATTTGTAAATAATATTAGTAAGATAACACAGGTCGTCGAAGTTTTTGTAAAAATGTTTTTTTTTTCACTTTTGGGAGCCTAGAACTTAAATATAAATTTTTTTTCCAACATGTATTTAACATTATTCTAAATAAATTATTTTTTTAAGTACCTAAAAACCTAATTGAGTTTTTCAATTTCAATTCTAACGGGAATCTTGCTTAGCAAGCACTGCATATAGGTGGAGAACTATCGATAGTGGCCGCAATTGATATTCGACGATTTTTTATTTGTTGATTTGAATTTGATTCACCGTCTGCTCCGCAAGGGAAACTATGCCGAGCGTGTTGGTGCCGGCGCTCCAGTTTACCTGGCTGCCGTGATGGAATATCTGGCCGCTGAGGTGCTCGAGTTGGCTGGCAATGCTGCTCGTGACAACAAGAAGACGAGGATTATCCCGCGTCATCTGCAGCTGGCCATTCGCAACGACGAGGAGTTGAACAAGCTGCTCTCTGGTGTCACCATTGCCCAGGGTGGAGTTTTGCCCAACATCCAGGCTGTTCTGTTGCCCAAGAAGACCGAGAAGAAGGCTTAAGCATTCTTAAAGTGGCGCCAAATCTTACATACTTGTACATATACATATATAAACCAAACCGTCCTTTTCAGGACGACCAAATTTTGACAAAAGAATAATGAATGTTTTCAAATATGTATCTACTTTAAATAAAGCTGTAAATAGAGTTGTTGAAACCAAAAGTATGGTACATATTCTCAACAAAACAATGCGAAAGAGAATCTCTTGTGCATCTTACGAAAACAAGAGTCTGGAAACTAGTACAGTCTCCACAAAAGAACATTCGGAAACATTATCATTTTTGGGAGAGCTCGCTCTGCAGCAATAACCCAACGGCGTAAATTATTCAGTAAACTTGCTTTCATAAATACTCATACAGTCAAAAAATAAACCTATGGAACTACACAGTATAAGAAAAGGAAATAGGTAAGGTTTTGCAATACTTATAGTACTATGATGTGCTTAGAGTACAGATTGCAGGCAGTATCTAGAAGTGGTACAGTACGCACGATTTGCAGCACATCTGTCTACCTGCAGTTCCCGCCGGCCCACTTGGAAATTCCCGACCAATAAAAACCATAAGCCTGTTTGAAAATTTGTCTCCTTTGAGAATTGAATGGTGGTCCTGAAAAGGACCGATTGTTGCTGAAGTACTAGTTGTACTAATTTCTTAACCGCCGAAACCGTACAGGGTGCGGCCTTGCCTCTTCAGAGCGTACACAACATCCATGGCTGTGACAGTCTTCCTCTTGGCGTGTTCGGTGTAGGTGACTGCATCACGGATAACGTTCTCCAAGAACACTTTCAGAACACCACGCGTTTCCTCGTAAATGAGTCCAGAGATGCGCTTCACACCGCCACGGCGAGCCAAACGGCGGATAGCTGGCTTCGTGATACCCTGGATGTTATCACGCAGCACTTTGCGATGACGCTTGGCGCCACCTTTTCCCAAGCCCTTGCCTCCTTTACCACGACCAGTCATTTTCACTCTTTCTTACTTTTAACACACTTTTAACGCACGAAAGTCACTGAGGAACTAATTTAAAATTTTCGGCGTGCCCTTATTTATACCTAAAACCCTCGCTCCCGAGTGAGTCCGAACGATATGCTCGTCTCGCTCTTCGCTCGGCAAATGAAATGGCCTCTGCTTCTCTCTCTTTTCAACCCTCCACGTTTTGCTATATAAGTGGGTAGCAAATGCGCCGATCGTTTATTGTGTTTTCAGACGTTGAAACGTTGAAAGGTGAGGTGAACAGAACAGTGAAACGAAGAAAAATAGAAAATGGCTCGTACCAAGCAGACCGCTCGCAAATCGACTGGTGGCAAGGCGCCACGCAAACAACTGGCTACTAAGGCCGCTCGCAAGAGTGCCCCAGCCACCGGAGGCGTGAAGAAGCCCCATCGCTATCGCCCCGGAACTGTGGCCCTTCGTGAGATCCGTCGCTACCAGAAGAGTACCGAGCTGCTGATCCGCAAACTGCCCTTCCAGCGGCTGGTGCGTGAAATCGCTCAGGACTTCAAGACTGACTTGCGATTCCAGAGTTCGGCGGTGATGGCTCTGCAGGAAGCTAGCGAAGCCTATCTGGTTGGCCTCTTTGAAGATACCAACTTGTGTGCGATCCATGCCAAGCGTGTCACAATCATGCCCAAGGATATCCAGTTGGCCCGTCGCATTCGTGGCGAGCGTGCATAAGTTGAGGCTGCTTCAACTGGCGACTATGCGCTAACATACATACATTGTACAAATCGGTCCTTTTCAGGACCACAAATAGAAATTTATACAATGAGATTAATTTTTCATCGCACGCGTTATAGTTTATTAAAAATTATTTTGCCATTGTGTTTCTAATATAGGGATGGGCTGACTGCACAAGACAATATTCGCTTTGGTTGAAGCATTGTTTGTAATACCCTATTTATTAATAATAAATTAATTAAAAACAATAAAAACGTTCTGCACTGTGTTGCAGAACACTAAAGAGCACCGATTATTTGATACTGTGGTGTATGTTTAAGTACTTTTACTTTTTGAAAAACTAAAGTTTCAACTGGGTTGAAAATTTTGAATGAAGTTTTTAACGTAGGGTAGACCTAAATGAACTGAATTCAGTTAATAAGTACCAAAAGTAACAATTATTTTGATTTTTTTTTTAACTTATATGTGAAGGCCGGCATACAACAGCAAATGTTCTCTAAAACGTTAAGAGTTCACTAAAAAATTGATAATCGGTGAAACACTGACTACAATTCATTTTTCCATGATGGTGACTATTTTATTTGTTAAATTAATGAAACCAATTTATAGAAAAATGGCATTTTACATTTTTTCTTTGATGTTGAATTTAGCATGACCTCGGAGTGATTTCTATACGGGGAACAAAAACGTATATTTTGGGCGAAAAATTTACAAATTCTATTTTATTTCAAGTTTTGAAAGTAGGAAAGACGTATGTAAGTCTATTAGTTTCAATAATTAACTATCAAAAGTAACAATTATTTTGATAACTTTATTAATTTAAGATTTTGTGCAAAATTTATATGTGTAGGCCACCATACAACAGCAAATGTTCTCTATCTCCAATTTAAAAGTTCACTAAAAAATCGATAAACGGTGAAACACTAACTACTAATCATTTGTCCATGATGGTGACTCTTTTATTTATTAAATTAATAAAAGCAATTTCTAAAAAATTGATATCTTACATTTTTTCTTTGATGTTGAATTAAGCATGACCACGGAGTGATTTTTATATGGGGAACAAAGTGTCTTATTTTGGGCAAAATATTCACAAACATGCCTGGAAACTTGAATGGCCTGGAACATATGAATGATTTATTTAAGAAAATCAAAAATAACTACTTTATTTTAAAACATTTATATTTTTTCCATTCCCAAAACTATTACCAAATGTACCCAGAAAGGCAACTTATTATGAAGCCTAGGGTCAACTTTAAAGAGCTAATAAAATACCGTAATTAATGAAAAGTGATTATCTTTCTCACTTTTATAGAAGAACAAAGTTCAAACTTCATTTTTTGTTAAAAATTACTTTGATATTTATAGGTTTTCTAATTTTAAATTATGTTTTTTTACAAATTGTTCAGGGTAGAAATGTCAATGTTCGAATTCATGCATCAATAACAAGTCACCAAGTCCAGATATTTACATTTTTAAAATACTTATTGTTTTTTGAAACATTTAAGAATATGGAACAATAAAAACAAAGTATCGATTAAATATCTTTAACACTTAAAACAAGAAAATAAGTTTGCACTTTAATAAAACATCAGCAGCGCAAATGACCGATGCCAGACTCATAGTTGAAGTGCTCTCCTCCTCGATTCTCATCCGAACGAAGGAGGTCGGTAAGAAGCGCGCGCGCCATTTTCAAAGCAAAAAAGTGTGTTTTAGTGAAGAAAAATGTCTGATTCTGCAGTTGCAACGTCCGCTTCCCCAGTGGCTGCCCCACCAGCGGCAGCTGAGAAGAAGGTGGCCGCCAAAAAGGCAGCTGGATCCGCTGCCACAAAGGCTAAGAAGGCCGCTGCGCCGCCATCGCATCCGCCAACCCAGCAAATGGTGGACGCTTCTATTAAGAACTTGAAGGAACGCGGCGGTTCATCGCTTCTGGCCATCAAGAAATATATCACTGCCACCTACAAATGCGACGCCCAGAAACTGGCTCCGTTCATCAAGAAGTACTTGAAATCGGCCGTTGTCAATGGAAAGTTGATCCAAACCAAGGGAAAGGGTGCGTCTGGTTCATTCAAACTGTCGGCCTCCGCCAAGAAGGATCCCAAGCCGAAGGTTGCGTCTGCTGAGAAGAAAGTCAAAAGCAAGAAGGTGGCCACCAAGAAGACCGGAGTCAAGAAAGCTGCCGGAGCTGCTGACAAGAAGCCCAAGGCTAAGAAGGCTGTGGCCACCAAAAAGACCGCCGAGAAGAAGAAAACCGAGAAGGCAAAGGCCAAGGATGTGAAGAAAACGGGAACCGTGAAGGCAAAGCCAGTAGCAACCAAGGCCAAGTCGGCCGCAGCGAAGCCAAAGGCGGCCAAAGCTGCAAAAGCCAAGCCAGCGGCGTCTGCCAAGCCCAAAAAGACGGTAAAGAAAGCAGCTGCTCCAGCTACAGCTAAGAAGCCGAAAGCAAAGACTACGGCGGCCAAGAAGTAAATTGTGAAGTAGTACAGTACCTGTACATGCTCGCAATCGTAATCTTTGATTTCGAATCTGAGATTAGTTGAAACAAGCCCTTTTCAGGGCTACAACGTTCGTTTAAAAGAGACAGAAATAATCAATTAACTATAAGCACTTTTACATTACTTTTTATATAATATTTATGTCTTAAAGTCGAGTCGATATTAGCATGTCCGCCCATCTACAAAGGTGTCTGGACAACCTTTTCTCGGTCAGAATGCGCAAAGGTTGTATTTGGCGATACATGCTTGTTAATCTTAGTCTGTAACTAATTTCGGAA
This sequence comes from Drosophila oshimai, assembly GCA_018150695.1. Classification (NCBI taxonomy): domain Eukaryota; kingdom Metazoa; phylum Arthropoda; class Insecta; order Diptera; family Drosophilidae; genus Drosophila; species Drosophila oshimai. The sequence goes on from JAECWM010000286.1 coordinate 1,418,514, forward strand.
TATACTGGGAACGATGCGACCAGCTGATAATAATTTTTATTGTGTTCTGTGAACAATGTGTATGTTAATGTATGGCAGGTTTTATTATCAACGCTTTTGCAACATTCAAATATGTCCATAATTTCGAAAGAGTCATATATTTTATGGCAAGTAGCACATTGAAAACTAAATTCTTTGGTAAGTATTGTTGTGGCCCTGAAAAGGGCCGTTTTGGATCTTTCTCCGCCTCTGCAGCAATAGAAAATTACTTGGAGCTGGTGTACTTGGTGACAGCCTTGGTTCCCTCACTGACGGCGTGCTTGGCCAACTCTCCGGGCAGGAGCAGGCGAACAGCCGTTTGGATTTCCCGACTGGTGATGGTCGAGCGCTTGTTGTAGTGCGCCAGGCGAGACGCCTCGGCAGCAATGCGCTCGAAGATATCATTCACAAAGCTGTTCATGATGCTCATCGCCTTCGACGAAATGCCGGTATCAGGATGGACCTGCTTCAGGACCTTGTAAATGTAGATGGCATAGCTCTCCTTCCTCTTGCGCTTCTTCTTCTTGTCGGTCTTGGTGATGTTCTTCTGAGCCTCGCCAGCCTTCTTGGCTGCCTTTCCACTAGTTTTTGGCGGCAATATTTCACTTCACAAACAATTCACAATTCACTTATCGAGTACACCATTCATGTATGTACATTCGTGTGTGAATTGAACTAAGTGAAATAAAGCAAAATGTCTGGTCGTGGAAAGGGTGCCAAGAAGGCTTAACCAGTATTTTTCAATACTCCACCCGAGAATAAAAATTTTCAATTCAATTAAATCTCACCATCACACAAACAAACAAAGCAAGAAAAACAATAAAAGTGCAAAAGTTAAAAGTGCAAAAACTACAAGTGGTCCCCACGCGGGCCTAAACAGGCCAGCCGGCTGCCGATGCAGCGCAGGCATTCACTATAGACAGAAACATAACCTCACAAGTGGTCCCCACGCGGGCCGCCAAAGGCCAGCCGGCTGCCGATGCAGCGCAGGCATTCAGCAAAAACATAACTCCAAATAAAATTAAAACATTAACGCGGGCGCGAAATGCGCCATACAAAAACAACAATAGTAAAAGTGACAAAACAATAAACAGTGCCACGAGCTCAATTGCCACTAAAAGTGCGCCACAACCTGCCCCTGCCCATGCCCAAGAGGCGGCAGTGGGCAACAACAACAGCCAAAACGTGATGCCAGCGGGCAACAATAACAACCACAACACGGTGCCAGCGGGCAAAAACAACAAAGTGATGCCAGCGGGCAAAAACAACAATATCATGCCGGCAAGCATAAACAAAAATGTGATGCCAACGGGCAATAAAAACAACAAAGTGATTCCAGCAGGCAACAGCAACAAAAATGTGATGCCGGCCGGCTACAACAACAACAGCATGGCAGCAGAAGCAGCACATGACAACAACAACATCACAATGGCGGAAATAGGCGTTACGCCGGCCGCACACACACACACAAGTGAGCGCGTGCCTTCGAATGAGCCCGTGCATTCGCACACACCTACGAGCGAGCACGTGGATCCTCACATGATGGACGCTGCGGATGATATGGACGATGGACCTGCTATGGACATCGATAGTGAAATACTCAAACGAAAACGTGAGTCTACAACTGATTACGAGGACACTAGCGACGAGTCGACATCTTCTGGCAGCGACTGCGAAGAAGAAGAAGAGGAAGAATCTTTTGTAACGAACGCCCAATACCATGAGGCACAAAAAACGATCGACAGCCTGCGGCGTGAGGTTGAGTACCTTAAAACACAACTGCTCAACCTAAGCAGCAGCCTCAACAACAACAACAACAGCAGTAACCTCAACAACAACAACAGCAGCAGCAACAAACGCAGCGACAACATCAATGACGTCAGCCGCCACCGCATAGACGTTGACATTTTTCCGTCTGGACCAGGTGGCGAGAAAAACAACAACAGCAGCAGCGACAAAAGTAGCAGCAATATCATCAGTGACGACAGCCGCCGCCGCATAGACGTCGACATTTTTCCGTCTGGACCAGGCGGCGCGAAAAACAACAGCAGCAGCAACAACCAGAGCTGCAACAACAACAGCAGCAACAGCAGCAACAACAGCAGCATTGGCAACATCAACAACCGCCGCCGCACAGACGTTGACAGCTTTCCGTCTCTACCAGGCGGCGGGAAGAAGAAAAAACTACACAACGTGAGCCTCGACGGAGAGATGCCTTCAACCTCAATGGCAGCAGCCGAAACACTAGCCAAATCCAAGAAGACCCCAACACAACCAGCCGCAACCAGCGAGATGATCAAAAACCTGCCCATCATCGTTATATATAACGAGAGCCCCAAAAGAATTCAAGGTATATTAAAATACAAATATTTACTTAACATAGTTAATAAGAATGTTATCCATATCAAGCTATTTACTTTAGAAAGCCTTCAAGGCACTAAGAATATCTTAAACAAAGAAAAAATACTTTATTATTCGTACACTCCTAAGCAATTAAAGCCACACAATATCATAATTAAGAAAATACCACCTTTCCTTTTTGAAAAAGTTGATCTCATAGAAGCTCTAAAAGAAACAGTACCTGAGCTAGAAATAATTTCAGTCGAGCCCTATAAAATTAAACACTGGCTAGTAGTCATAAAAAAATCTCAAGATATTAAAAATATTTTTAAAATTAATTACTTACTAAACTGCAAAGTAACCATTGAAGCCTTTAAATCCCATCCTAACCAAATTAAACAATGCAAGAGATGCCAGCGATTTTCACACGTAGCTAGTAATTGCAACATGCCTTACAGGTGTGTAAAATGTATCGAGGTACATGCCCCAGGGCAATGTAAAATTAAAAAATCAGATGAGGCTATACAAAACGAAACTAACAAAACTCAATGCATAAATTGCAAAGGCCAGCACACGGCCAATGCAAAAATATGTCCCAAAAGAATTGAACTTGTAAATAAACTTAAACTTAAACGATCAGAAGAAAGTACTAGACTAAATAAAACCATTAAAAATATAATACCTCAAAACAAAGTTACAATTGGCAGGAGTTTCTCCTCACTCTTTACCCAACCCTCTCATTTGACTCACACTCCTAATATAAAAACAACAAACCCAAGCCTACATAAGCATATTAGTAACCAAATAAATCAAAATAATAATAAAATATCACTTAACTCACTAAACAACGACTGCATTGAATCTTATGGAAAACCCATTATGGAATGCATTGAAATAATGCAGGATACAGTTAAAAATTACCCAAGGGACAACAATCCAAACATTAAAAAACAAATTATACTCGACTTCATCCTTAGATTATCACAATGAAGTTAAAATGCATTTTTCAGAATGTTAACTCAATGCGACAACTACACAAGCGAGCTGAATTAGAAAAATTTGTAAACAAACACAATCCGAATGTACTACTCATAGCAGAGCATCGTCTAACTGATAAACATAACCCAAATCTATCACAATATCAAGTAACTCGCCAAAACACAAGCAATCAAACACAAACAAACCTATATGCTGGAATCTCAGTGGCCATTGCTACAAAAAATGGTATCAAAACCCAACAGCTAGATATACCACCTACAACCAATATCGAAGCAGTAGCCATTCAAATTTCATACCGAGACAGAAGACAAACAAAACACAATCTAACCCTGATCTCTTTGTACAAAAGGCCAGAGGACCCTCTCTACTCAACGGACTTAAATAAATTAATAAGCCACATAAACAAACAAACAAATAATGATCCAATGATAATTGGATGTGATCTCAACGCCAAACACCCAAATTGGCACTACCCAAATCACAACCCACTTCATCACAATGAAAGTGGAAAAACACTTCACAATTGGCTTATCAACAATCCAAGTCTCACTCTTCACCACACTGCAGAACCAACTAGACCAAATAATACCATTGATTCTTCTATAGACTTCTTTATCTGCTCAAACGAACCCTCGACTGGTATAAGAAACGGATGCCGAATAACCAAAGACTATCCATCGGACCACTTCGGAGTGGAACTGAAACTAAAACTTGGCTTCTTTCAGCTAGAAGAGATGGACCCAAAGAAAATTTATAACTTCAAGAAAATAAACCCGTTAATATGGAACACAACCATCCTATCAGATATCTCGCCAATTCCGAATCACGAAAATCAAACTAAAGATGATATTGATAAACATATAATAACTTTAAATAATGCAATTGAAAAGGCATTAAACCATCAAGAAGCCATACCAACAATCCAAATCGACCCAAAGAGGCCTAACAAAACCATACGCCCCAACAGGCACTGTTTATGGCTAATTGAACAACGGCGGTACCTTCGACGATATCTCTTTCAGCATCTATCACTACCTGCAACAACAAAACATTACATAAAAAATCACATTAAAAATCTACAAACTGAAATAAATAATATATTAAAATGCGAATATCTTAATTACATAAAAAACAGAATACAACATATAAAACCTAAAAACATAAGTCTAAAAACTCTAAGAGACATAAACCCAAGAAATAAAAACACAACTATAATTCTCTCACCAACCGAAAAACAAATAATTGACATAGATACCCCAGATATCTTAAGATCACAATTTCATAAAATAAACGCACTTGCTTGGTCTTTCGAGCAAATTCATAAACAAAATGATAACTTAACAGCAGCGAATCCAGAACATCAAACTCATGCTAACCAGATTGAAAGCACAATAACGGACATCTTCTCAAGGCCAAGTAATATAACAACTTTTAATGAAAACCGTACTGCAGATGGGAACTGGCAGGATGCAGAAGAACATGGATTTACGAATGCAAACCAACTGTTTGAGCTTATAAAAACTGGAAACGCAAAGAAAACACTTGGTCCTGATGGAACAAGTACCAGTCATTAAACATCTAGCAAGAATATTTAATCACTGCATAAATATATCTTATTATCCAAATAGCTGGAAACTAAGCAAAGTAATTGCTATCCCAAAGCCGAAAGCAAAACATGAAACTCTTCAAGGATATAGACCCATTTCGATACTCTCAGCAATTAGTCAACTGCTAGAAAAAACGCTTGCTGTAAAAATTACAGATTATCTTGAAAACAATTCAATTCTACAACCCACCCAATTTGGATTTCGAAGAAACTCATCAGTATCGCACTCGCTGGCAGTTGCAAATAATTTCATCTTCAACAACATAAACAACAAACGTGCAACTATAGCTTGTGCATTGGACTTCGAAAAAGCATTTGACACCGTCTGGACAAAGGCACTAATCCACAAAATGCACCAACTACAACACTTTAGCTACCCACTGAGCAAAATCATATATAGCTATCTAAGTCACAGAGCCTTTTATGTCACCAGTACAGATGGGGAGGAACGATCAATTATTCGAGAAATAACTGCTGGAGTTCCACAGGGATCTACCCTAGCCCCCATCTTATATAACATCTACCTGGCAGACTTGCCAGAGTACCAACGACAACAAGGCTCAACATCGAGCGCAACCATACAACCTCTAGTCTACGCTGATGACATTCTGCTACTTGCCTCAGGAGCTCGGGCCGCAAGTGCTGAAAATGACCTGAATGACTACCTGGATCAGCTTAAAACATACTTTTTAAAATGGAGACTCAAGCTAAACACCCAAAAATGTGAAGCCTGTATTCTGAAAGGACCAAAATTAAGCGACTTATACCGAAATGCTCGACATTTTCAACCAAAACTATACGTCAACGGAAACACACAAATTAAAACTGTAAAGGAAATTAAATATCTTGGAATCTACTACGATGAAAAGCTTAACTTCAAATGTAACACAGAATACACTCTTAAAAAAGCTAAAGCTCAAGTAGCTCAAGTACATCAAGTATTCGGAACGCTAAGATCACCAGACTCAAACACCCAGCTAAACACAATAAGAGCCTTAGTATACAAAAAGCTAGTCCAACCAATACTCACATATGGCCATGTAGCCTGGTTCAGTCTAACATCAAGTGAAATGGAAAAAATAAGACTTTTTGAAAGAAAAATACTGCGTCGGACCATTGGCTCTTCAGCCAGAGACCCCACAACAAGCCATTATATAACAAATAATGAGCTCTACAAAATCACTAAAACTAAAAGAATTGACGTTCAAACGTTTCAAATTCTTGAAAAATTTGTCCAGTTAAACACAAATCATAATAATCAACTAATAATAAATAGTATTAGGCAAAACCCACTTCCACTCCCATATCCAACAAACCCCTTCTGCCACTTAACTTTAAATCACATAAACCATCTTAAAAGTATAGGAATTATATATGATACAGAAGGAAAATTAATATTCTATCACAGAAGGTATAACTCTATAAACCCAAATGAACTGATATTCAACACTAGCCAGTAAAAATAGGAAAAGAAAAAAGAGTACAAAATCATAATCCTGCCTTATGTTAAACATAAAACAAACTCCTAATGTAAATACTCCCGCCCCTTAAAATTAGTTTCTAGTCATTAGTTAGCATAGTTAATACACATTAGTACTTAAGCAACAACCCACCAAAAACTAAAAATTAAAATCTCAGGTTTTTTCTAGCTATAAAAACTTTTTTTCCTGAAACTATAATCATAAAAATCATAAGTAAACAAAAACTACAAATAATGTACAAAGTACAAAAGCGAAACAATTAAAACTAGCATCCTGAGAAGCTTCTAAGCGTAGGATAAAACTACAACTCATTAAAACTCTGTGCATATAAGACTTGTCATCCATTATTGTACTATTAGGCTAAGAATCATGTATCATGTATTTAAACCCAAAAAACATTTGACAATAAAATCAATCAATCAAACCATTCGTGGATATTCGTGTGTGAAGTGAACTAAGTGAAATAAAGCAAAATGTCTGGTCGTGGAAAAGGTGGAAAAGTGAAGGGAAAGGCAAAGTCCCGCTCCAACCGTGCTGGTCTTCAGTTCCCAGTGGGCCGTATTCACCGTCTGCTCCGCAAGGGAAACTATGCCGAGCGTGTTGGTGCCGGCGCTCCAGTTTACCTGGCTGCCGTGATGGAATATCTGGCCGCTGAGGTGCTCGAGTTGGCTGGCAATGCTGCTCGTGACAACAAGAAGACGAGGATTATCCCGCGTCATCTGCAGCTGGCCATTCGCAACGACGAGGAGTTGAACAAGCTGCTCTCTGGTGTCACCATTGCCCAGGGTGGAGTTTTGCCCAACATCCAGGCTGTTCTGTTGCCCAAGAAGACCGAGAAGAAGGCTTAAGCATTCTTAAAGTGGCGCCAAATCTTACATACTTGTACATATACATATATAAACCAAACCGTCCTTTTCAGGACGACCAAATTTTGACAAAAGAATAATGAATGTTTTCAAATATGTATCTACTTTAAATAAAGCTGTAAATAGAGTTGTTGAAACCAAAAGTATGGTACATATTCTCAACAAAACAATGCGAAAGAGAATCTCTTGTGCATCTTACGAAAACAAGAGTCTGGAAACTAGTACAGTCTCCACAAAAGAACATTCGGAAACATTATCATTTTTGGGAGAGCTCGCTCTGCAGCAATAACCCAACGGCGTAAATTATTCAGTAAACTTGCTTTCATAAATACTCATACAGTCAAAAAATAAACCTATGGAACTACACAGTATAAGAAAAGGAAATAGGTAAGGTTTTGCAATACTTATAGTACTATGATGTGCTTAGAGTACAGATTGCAGGCAGTATCTAGAAGTGGTACAGTACGCACGATTTGCAGCACATCTGTCTACCTGCAGTTCCCGCCGGCCCACTTGGAAATTCCCGACCAATAAAAACCATAAGCCTGTTTGAAAATTTGTCTCCTTTGAGAATTGAATGGTGGTCCTGAAAAGGACCGATTGTTGCTGAAGTACTAGTTGTACTAATTTCTTAACCGCCGAAACCGTACAGGGTGCGGCCTTGCCTCTTCAGAGCGTACACAACATCCATGGCTGTGACAGTCTTCCTCTTGGCGTGTTCGGTGTAGGTGACTGCATCACGGATAACGTTCTCCAAGAACACTTTCAGAACACCACGCGTTTCCTCGTAAATGAGTCCAGAGATGCGCTTCACACCGCCACGGCGAGCCAAACGGCGGATAGCTGGCTTCGTGATACCCTGGATGTTATCACGCAGCACTTTGCGATGACGCTTGGCGCCACCTTTTCCCAAGCCCTTGCCTCCTTTACCACGACCAGTCATTTTCACTCTTTCTTTCTTTTAAAACACTGAAGAACTAATTTAAAATTTTCGGCGTGCCCCTATTTATACCTAAAACCCTCGCTCCCGAGTGAGTCCGAACGATATGCTCGTCTCGCTCTTCGCTCGGCAAATGAGATGGCCTCTGCTTCTCTCTCTTTTCAACCCTCCACGTTTTGCTATATAAGTGGGTAGCAAATGCGCCGATCGTTTATTGTGTTTTCAGACGTTGAAACGTTGAAAGGTGAGGTGAACAGAACAGTGAAACGAAGAAAAATAGAAAATGGCTCGTACCAAGCAGACCGCTCGCAAATCGACTGGTGGCAAGGCGCCACGCAAACAACTGGCTACTAAGGCCGCTCGCAAGAGTGCCCCAGCCACCGGAGGCGTGAAGAAGCCCCATCGCTATCGCCCCGGAACTGTGGCCCTTCGTGAGATCCGTCGCTACCAGAAGAGTACCGAGCTGCTGATCCGCAAACTGCCCTTCCAGCGGCTGGTGCGTGAAATCGCTCAGGACTTCAAGACTGACTTGCGATTCCAGAGTTCGGCGGTGATGGCTCTGCAGGAAGCTAGCGAAGCCTATCTGGTTGGCCTCTTTGAAGATACCAACTTGTGTGCGATCCATGCCAAGCGTGTCACAATCATGCCCAAGGACATCCAGTTGGCCCGTCGCATTCGTGGCGAGCGTGCTTAAGTTGAGGCTGCTTCAGCTTCAACTGGCGATTATGCGCTAACATACATTGTACAAATCGGTCCTTTTCAGGACCACAAATATAAATTTATACAATGAGATTAATTTTTCATCGCACGCGTTATATGTAGTTTATTAAAAATTATTTTGTCATTGTGTTTCTAATATAGGGATGGGCTGACTGCACAAAACAAATTCGCTTTGTTACAAACAAATTACATTGTTGTAATACCCGATTTAATAATAAATTAAATAAAAACAATAATAACGTTCTGCACTGTGTTGCAGAACACTAAGGGGCACCGATTTGTATTGATACTGTGGTGTATGTTTAAGTACTTTTACTTTTTGAAAAATTAAATTTTCAACTGAGTTGAATACTTAATATCAAGTTTTTAACGTAGGGTTGACCTAAATGAACTGAATTCAGTAAATAACTACCAAAAGTAACAATAATTTTGATTTTTTTTGTTTAAAACTGTAAGGATGCTCTCTGGCCAGGATACAACTCTCAGTCTGATCCAAAGGTCCTTTTACAAGAAATTTGTAAAATCACTGAGACACTGGGCTAGAGAGTTACGCTCGCGGGGCGAACGATGATTTTAGATAATTATCCGTGAGATTCGTGTCCTTGCAAGTCTCGAAGGACCTTCGAGTTATCGCGTCTCTGGAATGTTAAGTCACGTTACGGCAGAAAATCCCACGGGCTGGACCTTCGGGCGAGGCCGCAGCCGGATCTTTTTACGAAATGCAGTCTTGATGCGAGGGGGGTCGAGGGCTAAAAATCCCACGGGCTGGACCTTCGGGCGAGGCCGCAGCCGGATTTTTGCTATGAGGTGCAGAGTCTTGACGTAGGGGGTCGAGGGCTAAAAATCCAACGGGCTGGATCTTCGGGCGAGGCCGCAGCCGGATTTTTGCTATGAGGTGCAGAGTCTTGACGTAGGGGGTCGAGGGCTAAAAATCCAACGGGCTGGACCTTCGGGCGAGGCCGCAGCCGGATTTTTGCTATGAGGCGCAGAGTCTTGACGTAGGGGTCGAGGGCTAAAAATCCAACGGGCTGGACCTTCGGGCGAGGCCGCAGCCGGATTTTATGGCGAGGGGTAGAGTTACGATGAGGGGTCGTGGGTCAAAAATCTCGTGGGCTGGACCTTCGGGCGAGGCCGCAGCCGGATTTTCTTGCGAGGGGGGCAGTGCCGTTTATATGGGGTGGCGGGTCCAAAATCCCACGGGCTGGACCTTGGGGCGAGGCCGCAGCCGGATTTTGTGACGAATACCTAGAAATTAGTATAAGAGGTGGTGGCGGAGGGATCTACCGTTCCGCGTGTTATTGGGTGAGTGGGGAGTCGGGAAGGAACACGAGAGAGGCTCTGCCGCCTCGCCGTGAAGGTTAAGGGGACACGAAGGGCTCTGCCACTCCGTAAGGCACGTGGGGCTCTGCCACCGCGTGTACAATATCAGGAAGGGAGGGGGAGATGGATGCACGAGAGGATCTACCGACTCGTGGTGCAGGTGGGGCAGAGGGCGTGCAGTTAGGGGGCAAAAAATGAATATAAATATATATAAATGCTGATGACTTTTACCGTTCCCAATTAAATGGCCGTGCAGTCGGTAACCTGTATCACCAGGGGAAGAAAAAACAGGGATATGGGGAAAAATAATTGCCACAAGACTATCCTTTAGTCGATCGCACGTGTTTGTGCTTATATTATTATTATTTCACGCTTTTCTTTATATTTAGCGTTTCACTGCACTGTTCACTCACTCAACACTAACCTCCGCGTTATTTCTATTTGCCTGCGTGCGTTTCTTTGCCGCTAATCCGCGTGCGCGACCGTGTCCACGTTATTTTCTACTTTTTCGTGCGCGTGTGCAACCTTCTCCCACGAGGAGCCGAGAAACGAGATGCCGCGTGCGCGACCTTTCCCTACGAGGAGCCGAGACACGAGAGAGCCGGAAACCGTAGTGTGGCTCCCTCCTGCTCTTGGCCTTTTCTTCCCCCGATCGTTTGTAACGAATAACGTTGGCTGGGCAAGGTGGTAAAAAATATAATCAACACAACGCACGCTATTGAACATCGGCTGCAACTCGTCGGCTTGAGGGGGGGTGTTATTTGGTTGTGCTGATTTGGCCCTTTACAATATTATCCTACTTTAAAATTTAGCGTGCTGCGACAAAGAAAAGATACATTTACACAGTAACACAAAACACGTACTGACAAATGAATCGGACAACCGGAGAGAAACGAAAACGAACTGCAAACGCACATAACTAATACACATACACTAAAAGTGACCACTGCTGTTTGTGTGGATCACCTGCCCACCCTACCTTGGTCGTTATGATCCCATCTTTCAACGACCCCTTCACACTTACAGGCGCTGCATCAGCCCGAGTTCAACTTTAAAATCTTTAAGCAAACATTATAATTTATTTACTAAAACTATAAAAAATAAAATTGATAAACATTAAAGGGTATTTAAATATAAAAAAAAATAAACATAAAAGAAATTAACATTAAACAAGCAAAAAAGACTTTAAATATAAAAGACAGCAAATGGTTTTGTATCGCTGAACGACAAAATTGGGTTTGGACAAAGATAACTACATGCCAAAAATAAATGCAAAAATTAAATGAACGTAAACATAAACGAGCAAAAGCAAAACGAAACTCAGCCTGAAGTGCAAGGTGCACTGCTGGGCGCGCAGCCGCGGTAAAAAGATGCGCTGCTGACGCTTATCTTTGACTAGCTCGAAGGGAGCAAAGAGAGGGCGAAGGAAAGAACATAAGCGGTGATTGGATTATGACTTCATCCGCGAGGTTTAGTTTTTCGCAAGTTTTAGGCCGGTGCACATTTGCAAATTTTGCTGCTGCGCGAATTTTTTTTTTAATGTTTTCAGGCTTGATATAAAAAAATAAGAAAAGTGCTCACTTACATCATTGTCGACTCCGCGGTGAAAGCGCTTCCAACGAGGTTGTCGCTGTAAGGGTGAAAATTCAGAAAATATGCATTCCTGCCTAAAAACCTCGCAAAAAAAGTTCTTCCCTTTCTTTTGTGATGTTTGTTCTTGATGTTTTCTATGATCTCTTTTGCTATTCGCGCATTATGTTTTCGCTGTTATGTGACTTTACTTAAAATTAAATTGTTGTGTGTTTAAATATATAAATAAAACTACGAAAAAATAAAATAAATTAAGTTAAAATTTAAATCTAAACATATTTGTTTTGCTCTCCTTCTTGCTGCGGATTTTCCGCTGGCCTTATCTGCCTTTGCTTGGCTGAGGCGCGGTTAAAAGTTATGCATAGGTGTCCAAATGGAAAATTCGAAAAAACTTGTGGGTGTTTAAGCGAACTGCGCTTTAGCGCTTGTACTAGCTCGCTTGGCTTAAATTTGCTTGAATTGGATTTTGCTGGTTGGTTTAGATTGGCTGGCTCGGCTTAAATGCTAAGAAACCATTGAAATTTTTATTCGGTTGCGGCGCTTAAAAGCACCGATTTTTCTGAGATCCTCGCGCAGCAACTGGCCCTGCCTGGATTTCCTTCTGCAATAGACGATGCCTCCTCCAGCGCTTTTTGAAGAAAGGATTTGCGGCGAGGGTCGCCTAGGTTGCCTGCGCAATTAAACCAAAGGAAACACTTAGCCACTTGCCTGTCCACATTCCTTTGCGCCACTCACCCTCGTTTGCCGCAAAGTACCAAAAATAGTAGCAAAAGCGGAAGGACAGGTGTCCTAGATCCTGGATCGCACAAAACTGGGTAACAAAAAATCACAAATTAACTTTGGCTTGTGCCAACTAATCTAACCACATACTTTTTTTCACAGATTTTCCTCACGCACTGACAAACTGACTTTTCACCTTTGATGCTTTTGCCACCCGGGCCCGGTCTTATATAGCCCTGTGGCCGCCGCGGATCCCAACTCCACCACTCCGCCATTTGGGGTCAGGAGAGGCGCCAAAACTCTTGATCTAATTTTCCCCTTTTCTCGCCACACACACAGTCTCAGTTTTCCCTGGGTAGCAGCAAGGGATCATGTTGCCAGGCATAATGTAGCGAGACATGTTTCGCAACCAGTCGATGTTGACAACAAAAAAATGTGTCTAAACATCTTTGCTTTTGTTTTGCTGGCACAAGCGCCACTACACGTTGTCGGTATTTTCAGATTTCTAGTATTTTCGCTCTGGGGTTGCCACCTCCCGCGGATGGTGCAAAACCAAACTAAGCCTATTCTAGTTCCATACCCATAAATCCCTAAAATCGATCTCCGATCATAATATTTCATTGATATCTCTTACGAACTATTGATTATGATATTATTAAACTTAAATAACCCTCGTCGATATCTATTGTGGCGGTTCAGCCGTCAGGCAGGATCGTCACACCCCCCCCTTTCTTACCGGGGGCCGATGATGAGACGCCCGTCCCCCTTCACGGTGACGACGTAGTGCTAATCTGTCTACCTATCAGTGCAGCGAAACCTTGACTTAGAATACTTAAGTAGTAACAAAGTTTGTGTTAGTACAATTTAACTTAAAAGTCACCGCGTGACCTTCTACCCTGCTTGTCCTCTCGTGTCAGCTCCCTGGGTAGCCTCGCCTTCTTCTCCTGTGGCTGCATTCTCGAAGTCTTCAGAGTAGTAGGGTTTCAACCAGCTGATGCTGGCGGAACGTGAGCGTCTTTCGCCAGGGCGTCGCAAAAGAACAAGGTTAGGGGGTGTGAACCTCGTTACGGTGTAAGGGCCGTCATATTTGGGGCCCAACTGGGCGGCGAAATCTTCGGCCGCCTTCGAGAGCGGGTGTTGGCGTACCCACACGTTGTTCCCGAGCTTCGGTCTCCCCTTACGGCGTCGAAGGTTGTAATGCCGTGATTGCTCTTGGGACGCGCGTTGAAGGTTGGACCTGACGATGTTGAAGATTCCCCTAAACTGGAGCGCTTCACCTTCGGGATCCTTAGTTGTCACCGCCGATCCGGGGGTGACCTCGTCGTGCAGCATAGTGGGGAGTCGGGGTCCGCGTCCTTGCGTCAGAAAGGCGGGAATGCATCCCGTCGAGTCCAACACGCTTGCGTTGATAGCGAGTTTCGTCTGGGCGGTTCTAAACTTCTGGCACGAATCACAGCGTCGAACGTAACGTTTCGCGTCTCTGAACATGCCGGGCCAGAAATACCGCTGGGACAGTCGGGCTATGGTCTTTCGGACCCCCAGATGTCCAGCCGTGGACGTGTCGTGGCATTCTTGGAGGACTCGGACTCTATTTGGACTTGGGACGCACCGTTTCCACGGGAAGTGGTCCTCGTCATCAGCTCTGCGTCCTAGATTCCAGTAGAGTTTTCCGTTTTCCACGATATAATCTAAAAACTTCTCGGGGTGTTCTCTTATCTTGACTTTCATACCTTGGATCCATTTACAGGGTGGCTCCACCTCGACCATCTGTTGCAAGACTTCGCAGGGTTGTCGGGACAACGCGTCCACTGGCGTGTCGATCACGCTCTGCGTTGCTGAATTCCTCGGGTAGTACCTTTGTTTCGAGGGTTTATCGTCTCCTCCGTGGTCCTCGTCTCGTTTTCCCGACTTGATCATCTGACCCATGATCCGATTGTGCGCGGGGAGCTCGCTCTGCTCCGTATAATCTAACGCGGTGTCCTTGTCGTCGGATTTCGGATTCTCCGGAGTCGACGCACTCCATCCTTCGAGTACTTCCGGGTTCGTATCCTCTGACGACATCAGGACGATCTTACTTGGCTGCAGTCGGGGATCTTCCACCGACGGGCTCAATTTCACCTTGAGGGCGAGTTCTCCACACTGTATCCGCGTTCCCATCGCCGCCAAGAAATCCATACCTAATATCACGTGATCCAACATGGTTGGCATCACTAAGAATGGCATCCACACTTGCGTGCCAGCTAACTCCACGCGAGTACGCCATAACTTCTTCACTGCCAGGTTTGATCGATCAGCTAGCGCTATTGTAGTGGTGATCTCTTGCATCTCCTCAGGTCTTGCTACTCTGCGAGCATATCCTTCGCTCGCAAAACTCCTCGACGCTCCCGTATCCACCGTGGCGTCCACCCAGCGGCCCCCGATCTGCACGGTAGCGGTGACCAGGCCGTTGTGTATCCTCAACGGTGGGCTCCTTAAGGTCGGGCTGTTCCTTCGCTCGTCTCCGCTACGCCCGCATCTCGGCGAAGACGTTGTTCGTTTCCCGTGGCATCTCGTCGACAACAATCGACGGTCAGGATGTTTCTACGACCGCAATCCCAGCAAAAATTCAAACGGGCGTTAGTACAACCCCGCATAAAGTGACCGACTTCTCCGCATCTACCACAAGCTCGCTGTACGTCGATGTTTGTTAGAGGCTGGCTAATCATTCGATGAGTTGCATTCCCTCCTTGAATGGGTACTCCGGGGCTTCGAAAGGGGTTCGGCGCCAAACGTTGCGCAGTCCTGTCGCGGTCCGCACTTCCTATCCTGTGACTACCTGCGCGGCTAATCGTCAGCTGTCTCACACTCTCGTATTCCGTCGCCATGTGGGTTAATTGCTCTAGCGTCCGGAACTCGTGGCGTCTTATATACAGCCGGTATTCTGGTGCCATGTTTTCGTAGATCCGATAGAGTTCTTCTTCCTTCTTGTATCCGGCTTGTTGCATCTTGGTCCTCAAGTCGACCAAATAATCCTTAAACGTCTCGTCCATTCCCTGAATGTGGGATCGGATCTCGTCCTCTAGTCGTTCGAAGTAACGTGGGGGCAGAAAGAAATTCAAGAACTCGGCGCGGAATTCTGCCCATGTTGCCGTCTGTAAGCGGCTCGTGCGGAACCATCGTACTGCTCTACCTTCTAAAATTTCTGACATGGCGCGAGGTACCTCCTCCTGGTTAATTCCATATGTCGCTATTTTCTCCTCGAGCTCGGCGATCAAGGTCAACGGGTCAGATGTTCCGTCGAATCGTAGGTTCCACTTGTGCATCCGCTCAGCAAGTAAGTGTCGGGGCAGAGCGATAGCTGCCGGGATCCCAAACTCTTCTGGCTTTGGCACGCAGTGGTCCCCGAGTGGCGGGGCAAGACAGTCTCGTGACGGGCCGGGATGGACTCCTCGATACCTGGTGACCCTTCCTGGAGGGGCGTTGCCGGCAGCATATGTGAGCTGACTCTGGTTAGCGGGGGTCATCTTAACGTCCGGCGTGACTCCTTTGTCGCCGACTAATCGGTTGGGACTCACTGCTCTTGAGCTGTACTGCTCCTGAAGTTGGGCGAGGCGTTTCCACACCGACTCAGTGAACGACCCTTGGCTCACAAGCGTAGCAAATACTTTTTGTGTTTCTGCTACGGTGCCGTCAGCGTTGAATCCGAACTCTTGTGCTAGAGCGGCTAGCTCGTCTTTGCGGCGGGCATAAATCCATCTTACTCCTACGCCGGGGTTCTCAATCAAATCGGCCTCCTCATATTCGCCGTCGGACTCCTTCGTATCAGCCATGATTTTTAATTATACGCGTGCCTCCTTTCTGCTTCTTTTCAATATAGCTTCTTTGCCTTTCCTTACTCGCCGCGGATCTTGCTTCAACAGTGTGCAGGGCTCGGTAGAAGGACGACTCTTTGGGATAAAAATCTTTAATTCAGTGGGTCTTTAGGCCACTTTGGTGTTGCTCTAGTTAGCCTCAATGTCCCTGCTCGGGCGCCACTTGTAAGGATGCTCTCTGGCCAGGATACAACTCTCAGTCTGATCCAAAGGTCCTTTTACAAGAAATTTGTAAAATCACTGAGACACTGGGCTAGAGAGTTACGCTCGCGGGGCGAACGATGATTTTAGATAATTATCCGTGAGATTCGTGTCCTTGCAAGTCTCGAAGGACCTTCGAGTTATCGCGTCTCTGGAATGTTAAGTCACGTTACGGCAGAAAATCCCACGGGCTGGACCTTCGGGCGAGGCCGCAGCCGGATCTTTTTACGAAGTGCAGTCTTGATGCGAGGGGGGTCGAGGGCTAAAAAATCCCACGGGCTGGACCTTCGGGCGAGGCCGCAGCCGGATTTTTGCTATGAGGCGCAGAGTCTTGACGTAGGGGTCGAGGGCTAAAAATCCAACGGGCTGGACCTTCGGGCGAGGCCGCAGCCGGATTTTATGGCGAGGGGTAGAGTTACGATGAGGGGTCGTGGGTCAAAAATCTCGTGGGCTGGACCTTCGGGCGAGGCCGCAGCCGGATTTTCTTGCGAGGGGGGGCAGTGCCGTTTATATGGGGTGGCGGGTCCAAAATCCCACGGGCTGGACCTTGGGGCGAGGCCGCAGCCGGATTTTGTGACGAATACCTAGAAATTAGTATAAGAGGTGGTGGCGGAGGGATCTACCGTTCCGCGTGTTATTGGGTGAGTGGGGAGTCGGGAAGGAACACGAGAGAGGCTCTGCCGCCTCGCCGTGAAGGTTAAGGGGACACGAAGGGCTCTGCCACTCCGTAAGGCACGTGGGGCTCTGCCACCGCGTGTACAATATCAGGAAGGGGAGGGGGAGATGGATGCACGAGAGGATCTACCGACTCGTGGTGCAGGTGGGGCAGAGGGCGTGCAGTTAGGGGGCAAAAAATGAATATAAATATATATAAATGCTGATGACTTTTACCGTTCCCAATTAAATGGCCGTGCAGTCGGTAACCTGTATCACCAGGGGAAGAAAAACAGGGATATGGGGAAAAATAATTGCCACAAGACTATCCTTTAGTCGATCGCACGTGTTTGTGCTTATATTATTATTATTTCACGCTTTTCTTTATATTTAGCGTTTCACTGCACTGTTCACTCACTCAACACTAACCTCCGCGTTATTTCTATTTGCCTGCGTGCGTTTCTTTGCCGCTAATCCGCGTGCGCGACCGTGTCCACGTTATTTTCTACTTTTTCGTGCGCGTGTGCAACCTTCTCCCACGAGGAGCCGAGAAACGAGAGAGCCGGAAACCGTAGTGTGGCTCCCTCCTGCTCTTGGCCTTTTCTTCCCCCGATCGTTGTCGGTATTTTCAGATTTCTAGTATTTTCGCTCTGGGGTTGCCACCTCCCGCGGATGGTGCAAAACCAAACTAAGCCTATTCTAGTTCCATACCCATAAATCCCTAAAATCGATCTCCGATCATAATATTTCATTGATATCTCTTACGAACTATTGATTATGATATTATTAAACTTAAATAACCCTCGTCGATATCTATTGTGGCGGTTCAGCCGTCAGGCAGGATCGT